>LUCH01000967.1:30967-69603 GCA_013368495.1 Paragonimus heterotremus | reverse complement strand
TTGGCCATTTAGTCTTTCAGCTTCCTTGTCAAACGATATCCTCAATTTTTCCATCTTGTCTTCAACGCAATTTGTAGCTCCAGCTGTTGGATAAGAGCGTGAGCAAATTTCGGATGAATTCTGTCGGCAGAGACGCTGACGGAACTGTACTTAATCAAAATATCGTCCTCCAACTGCTTCGTGGACATTTCTGGGTGCATATGAGTTGAAGTGTCCGGTTTAATTATAACTATTCGTTCATTCACTCCCGTATCGAAAACAATAAAGGCCCACGATAAGATATATGTAATGACGATAATGCGCTGTGATGGAAAAAACGACAGGCTACCCGCACACGATACGTAGATAAATCATCACCACAGGCAATAACACATGCGAGGCTCACACCGATATCTAGCCACAAAGCAACCATAAAGAAAAAAGCAAAAACGTGCACAGGAAGAGGAGAACGAAAAAAAGGGGAAGGGGCTTGACTAACGAAAACAGCTTCGTCTATATTCGAACATTCAGCATCAAGCAGCCTAAAACATGCAAACAAACAACCCGGCTATGAGTGAAAGTAAGGCACCATCAGAAAGACAGCTTTCTTACGGTTCTCACTACCCCGCGTCATTAAATGCAATCACTCCAAAGACAACTTGGCCAAACAACAACAACATTCATGCCACTGAACTCGATTAGCCGCCATCCCACCTAACGTCTCAAGCCACCGACTCCGTGAATCGCTTGGACCCTACCACGGGAGACGAACTCGAACTATAGTAAGCAACCCCTTCGTGAACGACATCGTTTCTCTACACCAGATCATCATCTGTCCACGTCGGAACTTACACCAATCGACCACAGCATCGGCAAAGAGTGCTCGGTGTGACAGATAATTAGCTGGCATTTTTAGTACACGGTCCAATAATCTCAGTCTTTATAAACGTGAAGATTGAACGAAAGAACTGGCTTGACAACCACTACCAAATACTCGCTTTCTAATCTCTTCGTTGTTTATCCATTGATGGCACCTGATACGAGCTATCGAACGAAGACATCGACGGTCAGATACATGAAGACGATTCACGTCTTCTACTCTGAGCGGCCAGGTTTTGCTATCGTAAAGTAATACAGAACTCACTCTCGCCTTATATACGCAATCTTCGAACAACAAAGATATATCTCTCTGTCGCCAGAATCGCCCAAGATTGACAAATACCGCCCTAGCTTTAGAGATACGCGATTCTGTTTCATTTCCTACACCTCCGCCGCCACCGCTGATGCTGCATCCCAAGTACACTGACCGGTCAACAAATTTCACAACTTCACTATCCAACATTAAATCTACATAATCACAACAATCTTGCAGAAGCATTCTGCACTTTGGGGTTTCAAAGCGCATTTCGAAGTACTTAGTAGAGTGCGTAATAGCATCTAGCATCTTTTGTGTTGCTTGAAAGTTGTCAAACAACCTCTAGTCTTCCAACCATAGAAGGCACTATGATAAGCTGCATATGTAGTCAGTCACGGAAGCCGGGGTTCGAACCCGAATCCGTGCAGTTGGCACTTGATGGTGTTACATTTCTGAGCTATTGTAGACTAAGAAACGATACAGTGAGCCTCAAAAACGGCTCCCTCAACATCTACATAAAAACTTTGGTCAGCACATAATAACTTGGATGTGTAGACTAGATAGTTTTCTGTTCTGTAATGATCCGTGAGATCACTCCCATTCTCCATTTTATTTAAAGTATTGTGCCGATTGTGGAGTGGAGTGGCGTGGCAGTACAGTCTGTGCAATAGCAAACGAGTCGAGGAAAGAAATCGACCGATACGTGTATAAAGGTTACATGCCATATGCATCAATAAGTGTCGGGGAAGAACTCAATTCCCCGAAAATACCGTCTTATTTGCCATCGCAGTGACCTAACTCACTACTGACTGTAGTGACCTTCATAGTCGGCACGGTCATGTGCCACCTCACCCATCACGTGCGTTCTCAACCTTTATGCCAATGTCTGGCGCCTCGCACACACGCACGTACTTTTAACTGGGACGTCAAGCTACTGTCTGGATCTTTGTCTGGTCCACTTCTGTCCTTGTTTTCTCATTGGTCGCAAACCCTTTAAATGTGGTCTAGTTTGTGACCGTCTTGTCTTCGGATTGAGTGACATAAAGTAGCTCTGTCCGGAGGCCAGTCTTTTCTCTGTGTTCGTTCGTTAGCCTCAAGTGGTTGGGTTGGCCGGGAAGATTCGTATTAATCTTGCATATTACGTAGTCCGTCGTTCAGAACCGTTGAACACCGTTCCGTTATCTACCGTTCCACTAACCGTTATTCCGTTATTTGTTTTACGCGCTCGTAGGCCGCATATCAAGTTACAACAATAAGAATGTTCAGCGTCCGTCACTGACACTACTGTACCCCCTTACGTGGTGAGAAGAACAGCTGTCGGCGAGAAAAGTGCACGAAAAACACGGAAACTAGTCGGTAACGATCCAAGTTCGGAATCTGAGGTACTCTATAGATAACGACAGACAGAGGAAGATAGTCAACTACGTAAGCAAACACCGGTAGTGGCACCAGTGCTCTGACTACACGGTGTAGTGGCTAGATACGCCAATCGTGGAGTTCGGACGATTCGGGTTATAACGTATCAACAGTTGAGGATGAACAGTTCCGATGGAGAAGCAGTGTGCACGCAACCGATCATACCATTGCCATCTGAATAGTTAATGTGATTTGCGTAGAAACATCATTTGACATTGAATCTGCTTCCGAAAAATGTGAACCATAAAACCATCGCTTCAGTTCAGACAGTTAACATTAAATTTTGCCTGCAGGGTTGCATAATCTCAAAGATGATACCCCCACCATGGGTCGAGGAGTGCTGTAAGATTCACTCTGGCTGCTTTGCTAGAAGGTGTACCGAGCATTTTTGCGAAATCTTGTATTTGGTAAACATACTGTATCAACGCCATGAAAATCACATTCTTTCTTGGTGGCTGATACATGCATTATACACTATTCTAATGGCCAACACTGCTGGTCAAATCTCAATCATTTGAAGAGATTTCACTAATCTTGAAACAATAACATCAGCACTCTAAGAAAGACTGAACACTTTTCGTTGAAAAACAAAAACAGACTATCTATTCGGGATGCACTGTGGTGTTTCAGTAGCGTAATCACACGTGAGACTTCACTTTCTGTTCGCCCTGCGGGTGCCAGAATGCGTAAACAATGAAGTTGGTGGCCAGCTGGCCTGTTGTTTGAAGTGTACAGTCCACTGTCCTAAACGTTGTTCAGAGTTGTGAAAAGAAGTTTGCCAAATTCACCAAGCAGATTTTCACACTCGCATCAAACACTCTGTCACCTTTGTTTTGGCCAAGATTGAGAGACGTAAAGTTTCTATTTTGACAGCGCGCTGTGTCCAACACGCTTCAGTGACCATTTGTGATTAGACTGTGGGTGCCATGTAAGTAATCCCGATGATCTAGTTATACTTTCTACCCGATGGAATAGATAAACAAACATCAAGCCCAAGGATCTCACAGAAACACAGCTACAGGCAACCAAACGAACACCAACACCATATGTGGCAGTACCAAAAGTATACGGCATATATCTACAAACAGAGAATTTGATGGCGTTTGTATCTCGATTACCTGATTTACGGCAATTTACGTGTGTTAACGAAGCAGCATTCGGTGAAAGCATACAGGGGACACGACACAGAACTGTGTGACGACGGTAGCTGGAACACCGAAAACTGACCGGAACCAGCTGCAAGGGACGATGAGCACAAAAAGAGTACCGACCACGTTCGAAAACACCCAATCCGATAACTTAGGCATCCACGTCTCCAAAGCATACTACAATGTATGTGCGATGCACATCAAGCACGGAGTTAATGGTCTGGTGGTAAAATTCATATCCCATTGTATCTGGAGAACTATCACTAGAAAAATAGACAGCAATAACAAATAGGTAGACTAGCATTATTCCGAAGTTTGATTCGGGTGCCTCCAAATGTTTTTAACCAAATTTCTAGTCAGACATTATAATGTCGGTTGTAGCTGAAGATACAACAAAGTAACAGCTTCTCAGCTTACATGTTCAGAGAAGCCTCAACATTCATGAGCTTAGAGTGTGAGGATCCTGAACAGGCTCGAAGAACACGTGTATTACTGATTAGCAATGGGGACTTTGGTTCACGTGAATTGAACATCGCTCATAAATGATCACACTTTCTGCATTCCCAAACACTTTCCAGCCAGCCTTCTTCAAACAAAAACGTTGCACTCCGGTTTGGTTTTTGTTAGAGCTTGTCAGTAGTGTATACCTTATCACGATCGGCATCTGAACATCGTCCACGTTCTCATGAGGTAATCGAATTGACGATTGCGTCACTGACCACGTATTAGTTACGACTAAATTAATATATGCAAACAAACAGTCACACCCGCCTGTGATCAATGCTCATAACAAGATGCCAGTTCACTACGCGATAGGGAATGCAAATACCAAAATAACTAATCATTCGGTTGTGCTTAATGTGAAATCAATGGAGTACTGGTCAATGTTGTAATGGGACTGGAGTGGAACGGTTTCCTGATCCGAGAAGATTCAGCCGATTATCAGGCACAAGATGCTGCAGACGGAATTGTGGTCGGTCGGCGCCAACCAATCAGAAGCGATGAACAGCTGTTGTTTAAATGTGTGTAACATTCAAACGACTGAGTTGCTCGATGCCACGTCGGTGACTGTGGTAACGAACTGGCCAACAAAGACGATGATCGCCCAACACTAATCGTAAATACTTTTATTCTGTTTTTTTCGATTCAGCAGCCTAGCACGTGACAAACATGACTACCCCGTGGAGGCGTGACTAGCTGTGACAACCCGGTTGAATTCCGAAACGTCCGCCGTTACATCACTCAGTTTTGGTTCAGGAATATTACAATGTTTACTCAAACAGATTTGGTTGGATTCGTGATAACACAGGGATTTGGTTTCAGTCAGGGTTCTTAAGACAGATCGAGTCGGGCAGGTGAACTCCGAATGAAAACCGCTCGTGCAAAGTAAATGTGCAGGTGGGTGGGCGGAGCAGAGTCAGTTTTACGGCTGACAGTAAGTGGTCGACAATGACATGATAACCATTTAGTACTGTCGACATACACGATACACATACGTGAACCTGCAAAGCGTGCACAACACTCCAATTCATGGTTTCACGGACACTAGGTTTTTTGCATATCCAGCTTGTTAACACCGATAACTGATTAACTTTTATGTGCATAAAGTAAGCATGTTCTGAAGCATACGCTATCGTATGGTCGTTTAAAACAAGCAATCAAGACAAAAAATCGAAATTGCCACGCCATATGAATTTCAGGATGCTTCAATCCAAAGTCGACTATAGGACTCCAAAACAATGTGATCTCCGTTTGCACCGATAACTTCGATGCACTGTCAGTGCCTGCGATTGATCGAGAAATGCACGTGTGATTGTGGAAGTTAAATCCAAGCTTCTCGAATAATACTTAACAGAAGCAATCAGGACTATTACGATGTGTGTTCGTTTCCGTACACTCATGTTGCCGAAATATTCTTGGTGTTCATAGATGGTCTCACTGTCAGACGGTCAGTTGATCAAATCACTGGACAGTGCTCTACTGTACAGGCACATTATTACACCTTCGACAATATGCAGTGAATAAATAACTCGCCGAAACGTCAAACGTCTGGCAGGCATTATGCCCGGTAAGAGGAGCTACCTAGAATATGTACACTGTTTCACTTCCAAAAAAGACTATTTGTATTCACCAGTAGAGCTGAAAACGTTCCAGAATATCCAGAGCGGCCTTCACAAAAGTGATGGCAATAAGGTACTGGGTCGTTTCACAAACCGCACTAGTGGTGCACCTATCCAGCAGGTTCATCAAACTGATTTGATTTATCCCCACTCGCTCGTACACGACACATCGCTTTGTCTACATTAATCGCAGTAGCGTAACGGGACACAACGAAAAATAGAGGCTACATTCCAGTTCAGAGTACCATGACTCACTTTGAACTGTGATGAGACACGACACTTTCCAGTCATTACATTGGTTTAATTCTTCCAACTCTGTCACAACGAGACTGGATCTTGACGCGGTGTGACGGCTTGCGCATCTCGATGACCTGTTAGGCTAAATTGTACAGTGTGGCCACCACACCGATAAAATCACTCATGCCAGACAGGCCAATAAGTAGAGGTCTGACAAACCAGTCTCCTGGTCCTCCAGGTTGGGGTTGGAAGAGGGTTAGCATCGTTTTTCGGAAAACGTACCAGTTCTGGTACAGTGTCACCCACACGCTGCCTTGCGGTATAGGCCTTTTAGCTAAAGGCTTTGGTTGAGGACGCTGTCTAGATCTGGGCGCCCTGGCAGTATCTCTGCCCACATACAACCATGAATAATCACAACATCAGTAATTCCGTACTGCATCGGCCGTCTCGCAGTATCAACCGGGTCACCCTATCCCACTGCATACAACAGGGTGGATAGGCGGAAACATACTACTGCTGACTCTTCCCCCACTGTCCTATCAGATTGGACCCTCAGACCCCTCCCGACCTCCAATTCCGATGATTCCTCTGTAGGTCTCACAAAAGAATAACTAATCATAGTAACACTGAGCCGATAGGTTCCGTCTCTTGCCATACCGCTTCAGGCCTTCCTCGTTGCTTGTTACACCTAGAATGCGAATTGATATAGGTTTCTTCAACGTTTGCACTCTAAAACGGATAAGTCAACAGGCCGCTCTCGCACGAACGTCAGACTCGTTGCATGTCGATGTCTGCTGTATTTCGGAAACTAGAATCCAGGACAGTAGTCCACGTATGGAACTAACAGTACCCGCACTGTCTACTCGATACTGGTTATACAGTTCGGGTGACTACACAACCGCCATTACAGGTCAGGCTGGAGTAGGCAGTCCTCAGCACGATGACAGCAGCCACAATGATAGATTGGATTCCTGTTAACAGTAGACTTTGTGCGGTCCGTTTGGCAGGTTCAATTAAGACCAACTCTAGACGCAAGACTTTTAGAAATCTTTTCATTATGTCTGCTTACACTACTATTGACTGTGGTGACGTCGGCGTCAAAGACGCGTTTTAGTCGGATCTGGCCGCTCTCCGTTGGTCGACATGTGGCTCTGATATAGTCGTTCTGACCGAAAATATGAATGCTCAGGTCGACCGCTTTGGTTAGGCCGAGTCTTGTTTAGGTGACAGGTTTGGGATGGCGTCACATCGGTCAGATAATGACGGGCGATTGTTGCAGATGTGCGCTGAGCATAGACTATTGTTAGCCAGCACTAGTTTTAGGCATCGTGCACGTCATTGGCTATACTTGGCGCCCGCCTGCTCCAAATCAGGCATGGTCTCAGACAGACCATATCGTTGTCGAAGTACACTGCTTAGGTTTCTCAGACGCACAACTTTATTTATCCACAAGCCGATGAGCTACATTTTCCAACTGCCAACCAGATCTGTGACCCGATCGTTCGAATACTGTCACAAAACCTTCAACACCGTTGTTCAGAATGTATAGTTTCATGTCGATGACATGAGAAACGTTTTTCCTCCTCAATGAATCTGAACACCAGGGTCCACGTTATACCCGGTCGCAATGGTTTTTATTGCGGTAGTTGTCAGTTCAGGTTCCGAAACACGAACATTCAACGCGATGTTCTAAACTAAGCGGCTGATTTCCTGTTTGTGGATTCCTGCAAAACGGTGACAAACTTAATCAAAACTCTTTCTCTTTTCCATATCGAGTGTCCTCCTTCACCAGACATTCAGAACCACCAGGTCTTTGGTCTGCATGCGAGCCGGCAGCTGTGCACCGTGTTTCGAGTCACCTTCTCTTTTGAACAAATTCTGTACGGTCGTCACACAACGATCAGATTTCAGTCGGGCTAGACTGGCATTCGGTACAGGAGCACTGATCAATCAAATCCGACCGGAATTCATAAAGCTGTCTTGTTGATGGCGCCTTACTTTCACTTACAGCTCGGTTGTTTGTTTGCAAGGTGTAGCCTTCTTGATGTTGTATGTTTGACTATAGACGTAGCTATTTTTTTCTGGTAGTTAGATGGCTTCCCGTCTCCTTCTTTTTTTCTTTTCTGTTTTTTTGTACGGAGTTTGCTTTTTTCATGGTCGTGTGGCAGTTAAACATCAGTGTGAATTACTGATATATTGCTGTCCACGATGATGACGATTTTCCAAATGTTGCAACACAAAGCACGCCCAGGCAGTTTGTGTGTTGTAATTAAACATGCAGAAGAAGACACTTTTACGTCAGTCTAGACAGGCGAAGTATGCGAACAAATCTGGTGTCCGAATAGTTAGTAGATGGAATTTATACAATCGACACGATGAGTACAGAAGCGCACATAAACCTCGAACTTTACCATTAAGGACAGACCGATAATAGACGTGTTTAAATGACCCTGACACAGAGAAATGAAACTGAACAAATCCGTAACACAATCTGCCTGAATGAACATCCAAGAGGTTCGGCTCGACAGCACTGTTTATGTCGCGTATGGAATTTTGGAGCATAGCAGACCTTGGTAAACGGTACACGCACATACAGACAAAAATCTGTGGATGATGATGATAATGATAGGGTTTGTGAAAAAATAGACCAGTTAAACACTTGGCCACACGCCAAGGTCATTTGTCGTGGTAGTGACTAAATATAAACAAACAAATGGACAGATCGATAGAACAATCTATAGGGGTAGTCGATCAGCTGGTTTGGAACAGTCACGGCTGTGTCCAAATTAGACGTAGATCGTGCTTAGCGAGATGGTTTATTCTGTATATGGAAAGGCTAAATATCGGGGCGATTCAAGACAAAAAGCGAGACTGAAGAGCTTAAAGTGCTTGTTTACCTACAAGTCACGTGCCGACTACCTAATCCAATCACCGTGTGCACAGACACGGCTGCAATGCCTCATACACATAATGATCGAGTTACAAAGCGGAGACACAATGAATCTGATTTGCGCAACTGCGGAGAACAGCCAAATTCCAAAGCAAGGATATTATGGACAACATGATAAGATGGAACAACTAGCACCGAGAAAAAGCTGCCCAGGGAGCAAAAAGTAACAAGCAATAACACAAAATGTCAGTCAAACAAGCAGAATCGGACGGAAGTGTAGATGATGCTCAAACAGAAACCTCATCGTGTTGCAAGCCAGAATTCAGGTTTAGAAATGTGAGTGCAAGTCTGGCTGATTGTAGGTGACAGTTGGACAATAAACATCTGGATTCATTGCACGACGTTTCGCAAACCAAAAGAATACTCCTGTGCTTCCGCATCACCAACGGATGCATGAATGTCGTCTGATATATAAACGTTATTAGTGTAACGTATGAAGCAATCAAGTGCCTGTATATTCATGACGTGAAACAACAATCAACAACTTGGCGTGCACTGCGTGGGGAAACCTATGAATTACGTGAAGTGATAGACAGGATGGGAAGAGAATAATTGCTGACACACACAGTCGCTCCTTAAGTTGTCTGCATGAGAGTCACGTGGTCTAAAAAAACAACTGGTTGTGTACCCAATATATGCGTAATAATCATTCTTGAATCTGAATAGCCAGCTAGTTGTACATATCAGTGACTGTAACGACAATGAAGACGAATTATTCGTAAGAAAATTGCTGTTGATGATACTTTTCGATACCTCGCCGTCATGCCTGCTAGCGTTTTAATCAACAATCTAAGATCTGGAAATCCACAACATAAGAAGTAACAAATAACGAAGTTATTCAGCGGAACAGTTGGAGTTTAAAGGCTGCATAGTCATGTTATTGTGTCATCGTCTAGGAACTCTATTCGACCGTTGATAAACAATATTCAACAAAGCAAACATTCATATGGTATTCAGGATATGAAGTTCAATGAGCGTACAATGCCAAATTCTGATCGTCCAAAAACGAAGTGTGACCGGGTTATACATTTTTGTGAACCAACCGTTTCAGGAAATTGATGTTTTTGTCAACAGGAACGCTGGACGATTGCTACTTGAAGATACGTCATTCCGCATTCTAAAAGTTGCGATGATCAATTTGAAGTACACGATGCAATGGCTCGACACAAGTTTATTTCTGAGTGAGCAAGTATTCAACTTCGTGCACGTAATGCTCTCGCATGCGATCGTCGGGCCTAGTTCATTCAGAGGTGGAGATGTTTGGCGTTAATCTGTCATCAACCATTGGGACTTATGAAGCGTGTCGTGCGTACACGATAGCGATTGTGCACGGATAGTAAGGAAAGGTAGCAGTATACATTTGGATACAGCACGAACTGGATATCATCACTTGGGTTGGGCCTCATTTAACAAGGCTTTATGTGACTCAAATCTAGACTCAAGGAGTGATCCGGGAAACAATCAATAACGCGGCGGCAAAATGTATCAGCGTTTGCCACTAGATCAGGTGCAACTAGAAATCGATTATCAAAGTATGGCTCGACAGACAGAGTGTCAGTGACTAGAGAGTCTAGGATAAGTGGTATAAAGTGGTAGTCAACGACGCCTTTACCCTCGATTCTATTGTGATGTGTGTCTATTTTTTCTACCACTATTCAATGTTTACATCACACAACTGCATACCTCTATTCACACCCGATTCAGCTTCTATATCGTATCAATAAAAGCCTGTATTCAGATTCTTAAGTCTTTTGAGTTTCGTTCGATGCATGTTTTAAGGAATATCTATTAAGACCAACACTTGCCATAGCAAACTGTAGTGAAAATCTACCGCATTCACCGTTTAATCAAACCCCGACACAACAGAAGACTTAACATGAGGCTAATCAAAACGCCGTGTTAAAGATACTACATTAGGATTGAACGAACAGTCACAATGTTACGCCCTCCGTTATTCGTTAATTTATTTGTTCTGTATTGTACCAATTAACGTAAAGTTTGTGACTTCGTATGTGTCAGTACGATCAGTCAATGATAGACTGTGATTTCTTTAATACTGTTGTACATCCAGAAAGTCCACTTCTTGTCTCATGAATAAGAATTGCTTACTGCAACCAGTACGAAGTCTTCTCCTTATTACATGCGTGGGAGGTTCCAATTCGAGTACGATTTCTAGGGCTATTCGAAGTCCCTAAGTGAGATTATTACACAAACCTTATTTACAATTTTACCTGTACATGCGGACTGCAATACGTAAGCCGTACATCAAGGGTACTGTACATTCAAATTTCGGAGCACATTTTGAAACGGCCTCTGAATACAAAGATTGGGACAGTTAAATGTGTCATAACAAAACACCTGCTCGAACTTAAACATACAGTAGACCCCTCGAAGGGTTTCCGTGTTGTTTGTCAGACTGTGAACCAACGTGCTTTAGCTTTTTCTGGGAAGCTAGCTACGCGCTAAGGAAAAACTACCCTTGTGTGTCCAGAAACGGATGGTAGTGAACTTAGTACTACCTTGGCCAATCATTAATTATATATATTATCTTGAGACCTCATCCCTTCATTGTTCACTTCTTGTTTTCCACACCTTATTATGTTAACATGACTCTACTTCACTCTCTATACCGATTCTTCGTAAACTGACCCGAAGTCCAAATATTCGGACCTGTCACACAGTGAGCTACGATTGCTACAGAGACAAACTCTACTACTTTGCCTGTACGCACTCATTCCCACAATCAATCGGTTATCAATTCGTTTATGAAATGTTGCTCGAACATACGCCTTACATAACAATGTTGACCTTATTCAAATTCACAAGGGGACAAAACTGTTTCAACATTCTAGTATACAACACTCCATTCACTTTATAACTGCCAAGGTTTTGTGTTCCCAACGCTCTGATGCCGACCCTGGTTGCCAAGCCTCCTCTACTGGTTTTTTTATATTCAATGGCAACATCACATAATCCTCTATTCGAGATTCAGACTAACTACATTTCACCTGCTGTCTACGAGTACGTGGCTGTATGCAAAACATTTGACGACGTACTTAACACTCTCAGAAAACTTTATGTGAAACCTTAAAACCAAGTTTGTGTCCGACATCTGTCGTTTACACGCAAGCAAAAAACAGACCAGAGTCTGGATCAGTTCCTGAAGATTCTCAAGTCGTTGTTGGAAGACTGTACTTCCATTTAACAAAAGGAGAATACTGTTATACCTGATGCATTCATTAGTGGAATGCAGTTTGACAATATTCTACAGCGCCTTCTGGAAATCACTCAATGTGGACGCTGCTTATCAGCAGGTCCAATCATTGAAGATGGGCTATCAATAGTCTGATTCAAGAATTCTCCCATTCTGCGTCAACTTCTAGTCAAGATTCGATAATACACTCTGAACCCCTACCGCGCTGAACCGGGAAACCTGAAGCAAAGAGCGAACGGTGCAACTACTGCAATTATGCTAAACATCGCCGTTTCGAGTGTCTTCCTAGGGATAATGTATAAAATTGATTGTAACTACCAAAAAAAGCTATCAAAAAGTCTGTCGACTAGCACAGAATACAAAAGCTACATCCACTGTTAGCTCTTTGTCATCTATGATGATCGTAACCGCCGCTCCTCAGTGTCTGTCGAGTGCGGTTGTGCATGTTTTTCTTAATGAGACATCTCAAGAAGCTGTAACAGACACTGGTAGTTCGTACAGTTATACCTCTAGTTCTGTCATTCAGAAGCAATGTTTCAAGGTGGAACACACGGAGTTTTACAACCATACCTTCCACTCGTCTGACGACTCATATTCACGGGCACAGATGTGTAAATTTACGTTGCGAAAATCGAAATTATTCGCATTTCAAACTTTCAGTGTTGCCAAACTTGTATGCTAATGCACTATTAAAGCATGATTTTCGTCGCATGCATAAAAAATTAGGGATTCCATCTTAATCTTTCTCATTGTGTAACGTTGTCCACCACATCCATCACACATTTTCACTAAACTCTAGTCAAACTGCACTCCGATCGCTACGAAATTTCCACAATATTCTGCTCCGGATGAACGTTTTATCAAGTTGAAAACTAAAAATCTCTCGAAAGAGCACGTTATTGAGTCACTCAACTTCTCCTGGTGCCCCAAAGCCTTAGTTACGACTAAAGGAAGACAAACGTACGGTGACCAAACTGTAAGCCGCTTTACGCTTTTAGATGTGTACCTACTTCTGAAAATTCATAAACAGTTGTGAAGATTTCGAATTAAGTTATCCTTAGCACTATGGAATTGAGGAGAGTGCCTACTAACAATTATCATTAATCACAAATGAAGATAAAGATTTTACTGCATTCGAGGCAAGTGAAAATCCTTTCCAGTTCTAACATATTCCACTTGGTGTGAGTAATGGCATATCGGTTTCCATGAGTTATCAATCAGATCCTTAGAGCGGAAACCCCTTCAGTTAACTTTGCGGTGAACATGTAGAGCAATGTGGGTGCGATTCTGTAAGGCTACTACTAAAAGGTACGAATACACACTTAACGAAGACACAAGTGTAATCGTTGATGACCAATCCGATAGCAAAATCCTTCAGACTGATAAAATCAGACCCCGATAGGCTTCAACGGATTCAACTCTTTTGTTAACACTACAGTAACGACAGTAAGGTTGCTGGTGTGTTACCGCTATGTAATACTAAACCGAAAGATCTACACGATTCACTGTGTCACTCTGAGATTTTTCCACTTATTTGTTTTGTGTGCTCCAGGAATCTGCCATTCTTAGCGGACGATGTGAAGACCATATCCAGTTGTATAGTATGTACCGAGTTAAACCAATGTTTTGCAAATTACGATAGGCGATGAATGATCAAGATTCTCGTTCGAGTTTGCTTGCTAGAATGTGGCAACACTAAGCATTATCGATCATTTCTGCCTGCTGTTCATTGTGTTGAGCATACCATCTTACATCCACTCGGACCGCTGGTCATCTCTTACATGTAGGGAATTAAAACATTCTCTACAGGACCAATCAATAGTGATAAGCAGAACGACGAAACACAATTCTCAATCCAACAGTGAAGTAGAACGTTTTAACAGCATGTTATGGTGGGCGATCTCGCATGCTACCAAATCCACGTCATTTTCAATCGGCGATTTAATCCACTCGTCCACTTTTATGCATTGCCCTATACACTATTTTGCATCAGCGGTTGTTTCGATATAATCGAGAATCGACTTCGCGTGTTCCCTTAAAAAACTGATTAACGGTTCCTGGGCCCACTTCCATGTAAAATGACGTTCGTCGATATAAATTTGAACCAGCACTTAACGAACTGGAACACATTGAATGAAAACCAAATACACCTACGTGAAGCACCTAGATGGTCAACAGAAAACGGTCTTCATCCATCAATTTGTTTTAAATAATGTGTCAATCCGTTAACGTGCAAACCTTGGATGTGGAAGCTGAGTACAGTTTGAACGTTCACTCGTCTGTAGACCGCGTGACAATCAATCCCACGACTCTCTCAAACAATCTATGTATGAATAATTTTGTTAATTCAAATCCCCCGTCATTAATATAAAAACAACAAAATGTCCATCCATACCACCTCATAGACCGTAATGTATAACAAACGTCTAGCTTTTATGTTCTTAGTCAAAGCTAGGGGGAACATGATATGCGCGTGTCCATGACGACTAACTGTTTACAATTTCCCATCTGCCTCCTGTTGTTTCAGCTTCTACATCACATTTCTAAGACGAGTAAATCTATATTCTAAGTTTCAAGTCTTCCCGTTTTCGTCTCGTGCCTGTTTTGATGGATGCCTAATATACAGCACCTTTCATCGACCTTTTCAGTTCATCCTCAGTTTCGTAATTATGTTGCCTTCCTCTGTTTAAGTGTGTATCGTTTACTTCGCATGAGGTGGTGCCTCCTTAGGGATTCCAATTCTAGTCAGGCTACAATCGATCAAACGATAAACTTCCCTATTCACGAAACCATAAGTTTGCTGTTTAGTCGCTAATTACATGTCATTCCGATGTGCTATCTCTCAGCAACCAGAAGCAATTCACGCAATTTGTGGCCTCAGTGTTGAACAATTACGAATTGAAACCGACTGACATCATACCAGATTCAGCAGCACTGCCGGAGAACATACTTTCGGCGGGCAAACTGATTTCATGCAGATGCCCAGAACGCGTTGAACTGTTACAGGCCGTAGGTGTACAGCTGCAACTTTATAGTGTAGAAGAGACTACCAGTATCGAATGTAAACGCCAAAAAGATTCGACAATCAAACACTTGAGGTAAGATACTCGATCACTAGGAAGACGCCAGGCGATGTACAGGCAATGTCAGATAGAATCTTGTCAAGGGCCAGTGAGTGAAAAATAGTTTAGGAATGGGAGCGTTGGGCGAGTGATGAGGCATAGCTGACACAAACCAAACCGAAAAGGGACTAAAACACCGGAAGTGACTCACTCAATAAAATGACTTTGTCCGACGTTGGTCTTCGACTGAACAGGTACTTGTGGAATCACCGACGGAAGCGTGGCAGCAGTTGCTCGAATGCCCGGAGTGAGCCGAGGTGGAGGCAAAGGGGCTGGTTTACGAGTCGGTACCGGAGCTGGGTTGTTAATATAGTTCGATGCAGCTGAAGTAGTTGGCACTGCAAGCGGCACTTGGTGGTATTCAGAAACACATTGAATGCGTCTGAAAACACGTGCATTAGGTCGCATCACCGGGGGTTGAACAAGGGTTGTGTGAGATTCTGGTTGTTGTTTGACAGTCAGGGTGGGTAGGTTGGTGTTCGAACCCGAAGATGTGACAGGCGGAGAATCTAAGCGCGACAGGAAACGTAAACAAACAAACAACTGGGTGAAGTGAATGCGGCAAGAGGAAGTGCCTGTTACAGGCGTTGAAAACTAGTTGTAAATCGACAAAAAAACCAGTCCACAGACAAAATATAACTAACAGAAAAGCTTACAGAATGGGTTATTTTGAGCGACTATTTATGCATGAAATACTCAGGGAATGACGATATTTTTGAGCGGACCAATCCACTTAACGGGATGCCCCAAAGAATAATGAACATGCTTGATTAGGTAATCAAGTCATGTGGTCACAGACAAAGTGAACAGTGGAAACTGCATGATTTTGAGAACATTCATCAAAAGCACGTTTAGATGGTTTCGGAGGCTGTTGAACGTGCGGAGAAAATACACTCTCTAAGTGCACTTATAAAAATCAGCGTCCGAGTACACAGTCCTAGTTGCCTTGTTTTCTCGCATGGTTGACAAACTATTGTTAGGACTCTAAACAGGAGATAAAAGGGCACGGAGATCCGACTGAGATCATAGGTCATGTGTATATACGGCCAACTTTCCTTCGAAGTTATGCATCAGACAGAAAAGAACAAAAAACATGAACAGTTGATCGTAGCGTTTGGCCTCAACATTTAGTCAGACTGGCACGGTCAGGTCAGCACACCTGCATGTGTCCATACGTTTGACTGAATGCATAGGGAAATCCAAAGATACTCCGGGTCACTCGAACGTACAACTCACAACACGCGCTAGCACTCCGTTTCGTCTAATTTTCGCTTCGTCCTGTCGTTCGCAGGTCGACTTCCTGTATGGACAGTACTCATTGCGTCTGCGTGGAGTTACCTGGTTTTAGAGCTATAGTAACGTGGTCCCCGCCATCACCATTCTCTGTTTTGAGCCGTACTCGTAGGTACTATGGCTCAGACTGCCGATGACCCTGCCAATGATCTGCAGAGTCGCATTGCAATAAATAAGTACAAATGTACACCGAAGAAGAGAATGGAGCTCCATGAGAAAAAAAGAGTCGACATATCTACGAATACAGACTCGTCGTTGACTACGAAACACCGTCATATCAGAGAGTTTCCAACCAGCGGTGTGGATGATCGTGAACTCCACAACCAGGTAAACGGCACCTATCAATCTTGCTCACCTGGGCAATTGAGTCTTTTATAGTCCGTAACTTCATTGTCTGATCGCCTTGCAGTTTCTCCCATCAGCAGCTATAGAGCTGGTCAACCTAAAATGACAGCTTGTTATGAGGACTGGGGGCTTTTCGTACTTCTAAATACGTTGTGGCAACAGTTACGCATCCTGGGGGTTCCAGTCACGTGTGTGCCTTTTTTGATGGAGTGGCATTGCCATGTGTAAATGAACCGGGTGATGAGACACTGCACGCGTCAGTATGTGGATTTGAATTGAACCGGTAAGCAAGACGAATCGAAATTTAGTGTACGTCACCGTGATGGAAGGCTAGCGCGCCGGAATTGGAAATATGCATCACATATATGCGGCCGTCAACCAATCGTTTGATCTTGCATTGGATGAGTCATCACATGTGTGTATGGCGGGCTGGTCATGCGAGTCCGACAGAAGGGTGAAAGCAGTCATAGTGGCTGATCTCCTACACCTTGTCTCAGAAGAATGCAACCGGATTCGGAGTCCGAACCGAAGGGCTTACCCTCAATTGACGTTCATAGCTCGGATTTGTGTGGCACATAAATATTTGAATGTTTTCTACTCTCAGTGAACTAAAAAACGAGTTAGGTAACCAAAACGATTGAATTGGTGCGGACCGTCAATAGGCCGATAAGTAAGTGATTCAAATGTCATGCGCACACGCTAATCGATCAGCAAGCGAAGTGAGCAGAATGTAGTCAGTCAATTCATACTGGATTCACACGAGCAAAGTAAAAGCAAGGGTAACGTGAATACAGTAGAAAAGTTTAGAAAACAACAGTTCGACAATGAACAGATGGAGCATCAGAAACGAGAATGTGATTAATGATCGGCCCGTGTACAGTGGCCTACCAAGGTAGTGCTAAGTTTAATAAAATGTGCTTCTGGACATAAAAAGTTGACTTCTTGAGATACAGCTAACGCCTAGATGAAAGTTAGGGCGTACATGTTTACAGTCCGACAAACAACGCGGAAAGATCTACTGTGGCCAGATTTAAACGAGAGTTTTGTCATGACACTCAACCGTTCCACTTATGGTATTCAGAAGCCATTTCGAGATGTGCTCCGAGATTGAAGTGTGTAGTACCCCCACTGTGCGGCTCACGCACTGCATTACGTATGTAAGGTAAGTTCATAAATAAGGTTTGATTTAGCCAGTATTGGCACAGTATCTCTCATTGGAGTTGAAGGCATGCGCGTTGTTGAGTTCAGCACAATGAGGTTAACTGAGTGTACGTAAGACTCAGGGTTGGCTTGATTTCTCGACCTATTAAGGGTGTCACATCATTTCTGATGAAGGGTAACGATGTGTACACCGGCTTACGAGATACCGTTGTAATGGCTGGTCGGTCATCGATTGATTTTGAATGCTTTTTGATGAGATGTACGGGCTAATCATTTTGAATGAGAATCTGTCGGGTGGAAATGAGCTTTTCGAGCATACTTTCATTCGAATGGACCTTGTGAATTCTGTAATATAGTGTTCGCACGAGCTCATGTTTGTAGATGACTAATGCAATATTTGTGAAACGTAACAGTTGACCAATTCGAGTGTTTTTTTTGTTTGGTACCCTTACGAAGGCACCCATCTTCAAGCCTGGTATATCGGACGACCAAAGACGGTAACTTGTCACTGTCCTCGATTTCATTAGTAAACTATTGAGATGCGTGCACATAGATTCAACTTGATTGTCTGGGTCGCAAATTGCAAAGAATTCATTCATGTATCTTTTTTACTGGTGTATTTAGTTTATGACATCTTGCGCCCGCTTTTCAAGAAAAGCCATATATAAATTGTTTCTATCAACAAAGACGCTATGTCAGTACTCGTCACTGGTGCCACTTTTTGAAAGTCGTCCATCCTAGTCAGAACAGCTGAACTGTCTTGATTTCGTTATTGGCCTATACATATATGGAAGCACTCCGTACCATTCCGACTCGACAACATTCCTGGCCTCAACAACTCAACAAGGACTTGATGGCTTACACTCACGTTTTCATTCATTGTGACGCAGTTCGGCGCTCACTTTGACCACCCTACGATGGTCCCTTTAAAGTGATCTCGCGAACGGATAAGGTTTTCACCATGGAACGTTGCGGAAAGCATGTGACTGTGAGCATTGATCGTCTCAAACCTGCCTACGTTGACACGCATCAGGCATCCTTTCCCAATCATTTACTCATGTTGCCGAACCACAGAACCCTGAGATGTGCAAGTCACGTCAGGTCGAGTAAAAAGGCAAGTACAGGCAAACTGTAGATGAAATCCTGACAAGCAAACCCAGTAGCATGTTTAGTCTGATCTGACAGGCTGACGCTACGGTCGCCAAGGTTTCAAGCAAACGAGCTCATTCCTACGGCTACCAAAGGAACGGTGCGTGCAGCACTGTGAATTTGAAAGCATTCCGACAGATGAATTCGAGTTTATGGAAGAAATCTTGAAAAGTGTGGGGGTCATAATGAACTGTCCGTAGCTCTCCGAGGGGGTCAGTTTCCATCAACTCTGTCTAAGCAAAACAGTTACGAAGTGTTCCGACCGGTGTTGTCACAAAGACTAATTGAACGGTAATCTTTGTGTTCATCGTTTGAACAGAGCAATAATGGAGTAACCAGAAAAGTTGATTACAGAAGCAACACAAAGCAGGTACATCCTAGATAGTCCAGAGTAAGACAGTAGAATATGCAACAAGGGGTGTGTACAAGAATAGTTACAGCGTTAGTCTAGTCCAGGTACAAGCCTCCATAGTAAAGGTAAACACAATACATGGTTGCATGCATATAGAGCTCAAAACTTTTCCCAAAAAATAAAATCAGGTCTAATTCATGGCCAAGCTTTGGTCACGCAACAATTTCGTATTACGTGTGTCTTGTTGCATCGTAAAATGATGACCCACAGTATATGAGAGATCAAGGGTCGATTGGGGCAACAGACAAACCAGCGCAGTTTGGCGGTAAGTGAAAAAGTTTGGCCGGGAGCCGGAACTCATGCTGCCGTTACACTATGACCCGGATTTCGGACGGACTCAACAGACGGTTTGAGTTACACCACAGCTGATCGGCCTGCGACTGCTCGTACCCTTGCTTCTGACGCGGCACGTCAGGAGTTGGCAGTATGCGGGCGAGTGTAAACCTGGACTGTGCTAACTACGCTTCGCCTCAGGAACTGCGGTCGTGCTTATGCCCCCGTCCCGGCCTCAAGCGGCTTTCAATTACTGCTATCTTCTTGCGGCATATAAGATCACCGACGTGATTACGGATTGCTCTAGACGTGTGGACACGGGGCCAAGACGCAGAGTGCGAACCAAGAGGCTTGCCCTTACCCGAGTTAGCAATCATGGCTCGGGGGTGTGTGACATGTCTGCCTTCTCAACGTGCGAAGGAACGAGACAGGCCGTGAAACGTAGGCGAGATGTGGATTGGTAACAGGCCGGTGAGTGGGTGATGAAAGTGATATGCTTACACTAATTGGTCAACAAGTGAAGTGGAGAGTCAATTCGGTCTGTCAGTTTACATTGGGAAAGTTTGGAAAATAAGAATTCCACAAGAGATAAAGCATAAAAATAAAAATATAATTAGTGACTGGCCCCTGCACAATGACTTACCAAGGTAGTGTTAAGTTCAGAACCATTTGGTTCTGGACACATAAAGTTGGTTTCTAAGGTTGCGTTAGCTAGCGCTTCGGAAGAAACAATCCAACAAACAATGCAGAAGGATATTGTGTGTGGTCAGATTCCAGCAAATGCTTTATTACGGCACTATCAGCTTTTATAGTTATGATGTTCAGAAGACATTTCAAAATGTGCCCCGAGATTCGATTGTATAGTGTCCTCAATGTACGACACACGTACTGCAATCTTCATGTACTGATAAATTCATAAACACATTCTGTATCTACGTTTTTTGTTTGGGGTGTGAACTCGAAGTGCAGAGTTGGCCTTGTGTAAACCAATCTGTGAGGACGTCTCGACCTGAAAAAACGAAGTAATAGACGACGAAGATGATATAGCGAGCAGTGAAGCGGGAGAGTTCCAACGGTGAAGGATAATAAAATGCTCAGACAGAAAGTCCCCCCCAATCGATTTTCATCGGAGTCAGTTGGAGGTATAGGGTAGATAAACTGTGTATCCTTCGTTGCGTTGTGGACGAAAATATGTTGTATCTACCATCAAAGGGAACTGAGACGAGTAGGTGAGTTTACCAGAGCTTACCAGGATTTACTATCACTAGCACACATCTGACGTACTGATTGTTAGATTTTTGACTGTTAGAAGTACTGCCTGTTGCGATCCTGGTCCAGACGTGTGTGAATTCAGGATTGTCCCTCAATAGCTTGATTCTACTCAAAATTGGGCTGTTGAACTTTTGAATACAACAGGGGATATAACAAGCAGTTTAGTTAAAAATATCTACGTAAAAAATGTGAGACAAGAAAAGAACAATTCAATAGGTTTCCGATTAAAGCAATGAAACTGCAAAAAAACTTATTAGCTATGAGTCAAACGGCAAACTGAATGGTACAACAAAACGGAAGACCAAACTGACCGCATTTGGGATCTGTAGTATCGCCATTTCGGGCCTCCCACAAATTGAAATAAAGACTGTCGCCAGACTGGCGATTGGGTAGTCTCGTTTCCGTTTCGCTACTCGTTTTCTGCTCGACCGCCGCCGGACGATGTGGAGCAGATGGAGAGCGCTGTATCGATCGGGTCAGTGGGTGGGGCTTAGGATTGGATGTCGGATCACCTGAAGGGTGCAAAAATAGCCTAGATGGTAAACCAGGGGCAGTATGCTGAAATACAAGCTAGAATACAAAGACACTGCAATGGAGTCAGCGTAGTATTGCCAAATGTTGATACACACTAATCGCAAGCATCTAAACGGACGATAGACAAACGCTAATAAACTTAGTTTTCCGGCACGCATCACAATTCTAACTGTTAAACTAAATCGTATTTTGAGTTGACTCAGTGGTAGAAACATGCACCACTGTAGCTTTCCGTAAGCACCTGAACTCAATCACGCGTATCAGACCTCAGAAAATTTTGAAGAACACAACACTCGTCGTGTAAGATGAATGCTTAAGCACCATTTCGTTTGTTCTCTTCAATTACGTACGCGGACAAACATATGAACATGTGAGAGCCTGGGGGGGGGGCAAAAATTTCCAGACGATCAACCATCATTCGGTCATGTGACTGAAAACGAGGATAGTAGATATAAAGTGGAAACGAAGAAATGTAGATAGAAAGAACAATCAATCTGTGTAACTTGTTACGAAGGGGGCGATAGGTTCGTTACCGCCTGTTTCTGGATGCATAACGGTGGTTTCATACGGTGTGTTGTAAGCATTTAGGAAAAAGCGTGTTTGTTCCTCATCTAACAGATAACACATATGTTTTAACGGGGTCCACTCAGTGGCCAGATTATTGTAGATATTTTGTAATTGCACTCTTTGAAGTTCCACTTTTGACAAATAGAAGCCATTTGGACAGATGCCCAGAGATCCGAGTGTGCAGTGCTCTCACGGTATGGCCGACGAACTGCAAATCGCAGGTACGAGTAAATTCATGAATAATGTTTGATTTGGCGAATGGTGACACGGGATCTTTTCTCGAAGTGGATGGAACGCGAATTGTTCGATGTGGCACAATGAGCTTGACTGACCTATAGGTGCGATTTAGTGCTGCTTTCATTCTCTGTCCCATGAAGAGTGCTACATCGTCCCCTATGTAGGGTAGGAATCTGAACACAGGTTCATATGGTACTCTCGCGAAGGCTGGCAGGGAGTTGGCTGTTTATGTTCATATCTTTGTATAGGGCAATCCTCTTACATGCTCTACCCAGAAAGTAAAACAGACGTTTGAACGGATGTTCTCTCATGTTACTGACCCACAAAATACAACTTATGAGAGAAGCATTTATTTATTAGCACTGTTGTGAACCAGATAAACACGGACGTGAACTTGAACCATCTAATTGGATAGCATTTGATGTCGAGGCGGGTTAGCCTTTGATTCCTCGTCAGGGGAGTGGATTTACCAGCATCCACTCTTTGATTGGGGTTCATGTTAGCGACAATGGTTGAAGCGCGCAGTCCAAAAGTAGTTCGTATTAAAAACTGAACCGAAGCGTTAGTCTTCGGAACTTCCAACGTGGTTACAAGTGAAGTGAACAATGGATACATGTGGGTGTAACACACATACACACACACGGGTCATCATGTTATACAGCGTGTAAACAACTGACTGACACTGACTGATGCGGTCGTTAGCGTGTCGTCTGACACATTGTCCAGTTGATATTGTTGCCGCCTTGGCCATGTCAACATGAAAAGCACGTCGAGGTCTGAACGAGAGTATGAGGTCCGAGACAACTGGCGGAATATACGCGTCGAAAAAACATGCACACACACCGAGATACCAAGTTCATCACGGGTACAGTTTATCAAGACTGGACCGCTAGCCCAGGTGGATGTTTTGACACAAGGCAAACAACGATGGGCAGGGTATCCCGGTAAACACAATGGATGCAAGTGCACCATCATTTAGGTCGTTTACGTTCCACAACGTGTTCTGATGAGGCGCACGCGGATGCAGGGCGTAGTGGTGAATACAGTCAATTGCCGCCGCTCAGACAGAACAGGCGTGTTGGAGATCTAACAGAGCATTTCACGGAAAAGTACACACCTCAAATGCCAGACTAATGCATGCGGTGAAGTGACATTGTGGATCACACGTGAGTCGAGAACTACTGATTGCTGGAAAATAAGGGATAAGATTGCTACCTAACTTCTCATGTATATGTGACAAGTAAGAGCAACTCTAGTGGGTACAGTGTACATGAATCATATTTGAATGTCGATGGGAGGTAAAAAAATAGTTAGCCAGGAACGTTTATCAGCGTCTTCCAGTTGAACGAGATAGTCACGCAAGTTTTCACAAAACATTAAGCTAAACAGAGAAGGTGTTTGATTTTCGTCAATCAGATACTGAAACTCACAAGCCGCGGTAGATTTGTTTTACAAACTGAGAACGTACGGCACAGTTCGACACTAGATTTTGTTGTTGAAAAGAACGTACACGTCGAATGTGACACGAAAGTCCCAAACACGCGCAAAGTCACAAAACGACGTGGATTCCGGACGGATTTCATTGATCCATCCTCCTCTACCGAATGCCAGTCTAGCCCGACTGAAATTTGGTCGTTGTGTGACGACGGTGCAGAGTTTGTTCAAAAGAGAAGGTAACTATCGAAACGCAGTGCACAGCTGCCGGTTCGCATGCAGACCAAAGGCATGACGGTTCTAAATGTCTGGTGCAGAGGCACACTCAATATGGTAAAAAGAGTTTTGATGAAGTTTGTCACCGTTTTGCAGGAATCCACAAACAGGAAGTAAGCCGCTTAGCTTAGAACATCGCGTTGAATATTGGTGTTCCGGAGGCTGGACTGACAGTTACCTCAATAAAAGTCGTTGCGAGTAGACATAACGGAGACCCTGGTGTTCAGATTCATCTAGGAGGAAAAACGTTCGTGAAACCATACATTTTGAAGAACGGTTTTGTGACAGTATTCGAACGATCGGGTCACAGATCTGGTTGGCGGTTGGAAAACCTAGCTCATCGGCTTGTGGATAAATAAAGTTGTGCGTCTGAGAAACCTAAGCAGCGTACTTCGGCAAACAATGAAATTGGTGCGTGAACTTCTAAAAGGATTGCATCGTAATGTATGTTGACGTTCAAGAATGCTCTAATTGTGGTCTATTGATGGTGATGAATAGCCGGCAGAGGATGTTTCAAGTATGCAGAGATGCCTCAACGATTTAAGACTCAAACTCATTCTTCTAATGTATCTGATATTCCTATCCGTAAGGTAGTTAGACTGCTCGTTGTTGTCGTTCCAGGGATGCATTTTGTCGATGTTCAGATGACAAGTAAGATGGTCAGCCAAGAATGCAATGTGGTCCACATTATTAACGTAAGCACAATATGCCGCCCGGCCCCTGAATGTGCATTGACAAAACTCAATCACTCCAATAATCACTAGTGTCTTGAGTTCCGCTCACCGTAACAGGCGTACAACTCAGAATCTCACTGCCTAGTTGTATGTGATGTGTGTGCGACTACGTGTCAACCAAGGCCCAACGGTGTCTGATAAACCGCTGACTGTTCTGCAGAAACTTGTCTCATGGCGACCTACTACTTCTTATGCCAACAAGCCTTATGGACGTAATGTACTCCGGAGATTATTTGACTTCTCAGTCCAAAATGAAACTTGTTTCTGTAAGCATATATAGAGTGCATTAATATACACTCCTATACTGAAGTTCTTCTCGACCTAATATTTACAATCTCTCCCCTTAGCTTAGCCCATATCACTGAAGTCATTCTAGTATTCTAGTACCAGTCATAAGAAGTTGAAGGTCGCACTGGTCTATTATCTAGTTGATCAACATTCGCGCACTGGATTACGATGCTCTCCACCTGCACGACCCCGGTCTCATTCCTTCAGATTTACACTGAATATGATGAGAGTGAATCTATGAACGGTGCAGTGAAAACCACGTGTGGTGACGTTCGTACATCGGTGAACACTTGGCTCCTGTTATTGTGAGAGGCTAGTCCAGGGACGGATGTCGTGAACCGTGTACATTCGGAGACCACTGGCGGGATGGCTCTTTCGGCCATATCTACGCAATAGTTTGTTCATTCTGAACTGTTAATCTGAGGTTCAAAGGCGTTTCAACTAATTTTATGCAATATAATGCGGTTGATTGCAAAGGGGCAAATAAGTAAAACCACCATCAGGTGTCAATTATGTTCAAATAGTAGAGAACAAGCCTTGCTAAACTACAGCATAGTTAATTTAACATATATTATAGTTTGGGAGAATTCGAATTTAATCCAAAGATATTAACTGTAACAGTAACCGTAAATTCCACTTACCGATAGGTCGAGAAATACCTTCCCGACTCGGAAGTTGTGGTAAGCTAGAGAGAAGGTGCCGCGGACATTTCTCTAAAGCGGAATCTTCCGTCTGGGCTGCCAAATTTACGTAGGAATGAGCTGGTCCTGGAAGCTGAACAATGAAGAGGCCAAATTACGGAGGTTCAAGACAGATCAATTGATAGGCATTTAGACGTTAAAACTGATAACAAATTGATGAGCTACAAAGAGAGTTCCAATGAACTAAATAACGATAGCGATATATCGATGTTTGACACTGATGCCTAAGTGCCATAAAGATCAGTAAAGCGCGGTCACGGCTGGATGTGAGATGATGCCAAGACAACAAATGAATAAGGTTCACAGCTAAAGCCCATACTGCGAAACAACGAGTGGGTGACATCATACAAGATCTACCGTATTCTGTCTGGAATATGAGGTCGGGGAGTACTCTAATCCTTAAGCTGGAAAACCAGGAGACGACAGATCGTCAGATTTCTATCTATTGGCCCGCCTAGCATGGTTGACTCAATCGACGTGATCATCATACCTACCAATTTTATCAATTAGGTGATCGAGAGGACAACCAAAAACGATCACTTTTCCAGCAATAGTTCGGCGAGATGAGACTGGGTGTCGAATACAACCCACTCGCATCAGGAGACAAGAACCAAAGTTAGAGAATGTCAGATGACCGGCTTCCTTCAAACAGATCACAGCGAATATAGTGGACGGAACAAAACATAGTGGTAAAAGTGGATAACGGAATTTTTTTTAGAAGTTGCGCTTTTCATGAAAGAAACTCCCTTGAATGTACGAAATATACCTGGGCAGGATTAACAGGCATAACGCAAAGTGACGTAGCTTTTAAACGAGAGAAAACACGTTGACAAAATCGTGCGCCTTGTTAGATCAACCACATAGTTTCTATCATTAGTTAAAAAAGGTCGCTCATCATAAAATAATCTGTTCAATCCATTTGTAATGAAAGGAGGCAGGTTTCCGACTGAAAATGTGTCATACCAAATCCGACGTTATCAATAGGTTGGAATGTTTCACTACACAGAGACCCGAAAATGCCATACTCTGCAGAATAAACTCTAGGTAAACAAGGCGAACAGAGCAAAACCTCCAGCTAGGTCTCTGCCGTCAACATAAGCGTGTCTTCTATCGATTAACGGTGAAAGCCTTTTAATTCCAACCGGGTTTATGTGTTAACAAACAGAACCCATTTCTCAGTTCGATTAAGCGGTTTGTTTACGTGTTTGCTCAGCAGAATGTGGCAAATTAGAAACGTCAAGGTCTTTTTTCAGCCCTAAATTGATGTGAGACCTGTTGACTCCCTAGATTTGTTGAAGATGGACTAGAAAAGACCATCATGGTCAATGAAGTTTTGGGGGTTACTCATCGACAGTCTGATAAGGATCCGTCTCAGTAATCGAAGGCGATAGGTACCAATCCGGCTCGTGATCTTCCAGAGTAACGGAGGTCAAAAGACCATAATTAAAGTTGTGTAAACTAACACTGGCACTTGTGGATGTTCATAGTGAATCTGGATAGAAGCAATAATTCATATTGTCGGTCGTGCTTACAGTGCTACTATGACGAACTTCATCGAGCATACAATGAAAGATATGAATCTCTTCGAGTTGCTTCAATAACCAGTTAGTACTAGCTGATACATCGGGCGGCATATTTATTTTTTAATCATTGGCGGAATTAGACACACGGTCAATAAAGTATGAGATGAGGTAGGAGCGGCTCTGTTCCCTGATATTTTCAGTAGTGATGCATATTTACTATGCTGACATTCACCGATAGGCTGTAGCTCACATAATCCACATAAGGGCCTTATTTTTATGTTAAAGCTACATTGCTACCGAGGACCGTAAGCAAGAGTCAAAACGGGGAAACCACTCCAATCCAATTCGGAACACTGGGTCATACTAATTTCACGATTGTGACATACTCAGCTCAGAAACACATGTGGTAATAGGACAAGTAGTAACAGGTCAATTGAATACGGTCGGATACGTTCAGAACACTTGGAGGTCTATGGTACAACTGCTGCCTTCAGGCTGAATTCGTAACACTTCCATTAAATAACAAGTAGTCTTAAGATCCTTTTCGGTTACACAGTTTCAGGAATACGTCAAGTATGTATCTGGCCAGTTCAGTGTAGATTAAACTCTATGCAAAAGTTATACTAAGTGGAGGCAGTGCACATTCAGCCGTTGTTAAAATGCACAATATCGACCAGACTGAGAACACAGATTCTCTCATTAATCACCGAACACCAAAAACGCAAGTGTGTATGCGTACACAATCTGTAGGTATACAGCGACTGTGTAGTCGGACGAGAGAACTGTGAAAAAAGAATCTACAATTGAAAGAATTCCAACCAGTTACATGATATACAGGGTTTTATGATAGCAAACAGACTGGAAATTACCGCACACACACACAAACTGCCCGAAAATTGGTGAGCAACTTGTTCACGCCTCGTCGGTGCGAATGAACACGTCAATCAGCCAACGAAACTAGACGCCCACTAACTGTGTCACTAGTAAAATTGATAGTCTTAACAATTCAACAAAACTGCACGCACAATTTGCTGCTCCACCGTGTACACGAAGTATGAAACAAAGCCAAAGTATCAACGCTGCCTTCAACATTAGAGAAGTTATGATACAAGTGGCAGTGGTAAGCTAGTCCTGGTCCGTTGAAGTTAAAAAGAGTATCCATCAATAAAGCACCACAAGTTGTTCGATGATACGTAACACACTAGATTACAAGCGAGCCGGACGCTGTCAACTTGCTCAAACCTGGATAGAAGCAGTCATGGTAACTCGGGACTGGAACCTGCAACTTCGTAATCGGTAGACCGCATGGTTACCACTGAGCTGCCACGAGTCCTGTGGTTGTAACTGAAGATATATGGCTCAAAGATAGTAGCAGTATCTACTTGGCTTATTCGGTCAGCTGAAATCAAGGTCAACCTGGGATGGTCATGTGAAGTGAATAAAAACTTGTAGTTCTGCTTTGCCGATACACGATACGCATACGAGGTAACAAATGATCGAGATGATACCGAGGTACCCAAATCAATGATTGTAAGTTGAGGTAGTTAGGTCACGATCCCCAATTTTCAGTTAAACGACGTTCCTTACTATCTGTATGGTGACGCGGGTTATCCACATAACAGTAGCATAACGAACATTTAGATACCGTGCACAGTTAGAAATACTCTTGTTCACGTAGACTCAGGTTTCATGCATTCGATAAACCGTCCGACTTTCATGCCAGTCAAAGTGAAGAGTCGATTTCATGGTGGAATGTTTTCCTGATTTTCCACATTCCCATTTTTTACCCTACTTTTCCGAGCTTTTGGTTTGCTGATGTACCAACTGCGAACGGCTTTTATTCATAATAAAGGAGCAGCTAATAGAATAATGTTATACCAGTTTCGAATCTGTGTACGTAGCCACAAGCAGCAAACAGTGACTGTGAAAGAAACATTTCTTCGCAGTGAACAAAGTCCATACCTCAAAGTTACAGGTTTACCTTAGTACTCAATGAAATTACAAAAGAAAAACGGCGAAATCCTAACAAAGCACGAATCTGCTTTGGAAGATATAAACGTATTGAGCAATAACAACATAATGGGCGCAACTAATGAAACTATGTGGACCATACGAAGACACATGCAAACACATAACTCACAGCAGAATCCCAAAAAAATAACAAAAGGAAGGAGGAGGAGGAGGAGGAGGAGGAGGAGGAATGAAGCAAGAAATTACTAAAAAATTGAATTGACAAGGTCGACAAAAAGGTGCATAACGCCACGTACACAGAATGTGATCACAAAAAACAGTCAAACATTATATGAGGGCATGGCCCTCATCCCTTGATTTCAGTATTCAGCTTAATTCTCTAGATAGTTCAGTAGCAAGGTAACATTCAAATCTCCTAATCATACAATCTTTCACTACTCATAACCTTGTCAACCCTTGGCTAGATGAACCATCATTTCACAAACTCGAAATATATTTTTTTTTCAGTGTTCGTCGCCTTCAGTATCTTTCCCATTTCACACAATAACCTCGTATCATCAACACAGACAGAATTACATCAGTGGTTCTCACTGATTCCTGACTTCAAAACAACCATGAAGAAAAAAAGTAAAACCCTGTGCAACAAGAAAAAATAAAAACAGGAGGAGGAGAAGAGACCTAACTACTAAAAACGGCCAAGTCCATATGCAATCATTCAGCATCAAGGTGTCTACACCTTGCAAACAAACAACCCAGCTATGAGTGAAAGTAAGGCATCATCAGAAAGACAGCTTTCTTAGGGTTTTCACTGCCCCGCGTCATCAAATGCTCTCACTTTAAAGATAACTCGGACAAACAACGAAAACACTCACGGCATTAAGCTCGATTAGCTGCCATCCCACCTAACGTCTCAAGCCACCGACTCTGGGAATCACTTGAACCCTACCACGGGAGACGAGTCCGAACTACAGTAAACAACCCCTTCGTGAACGACATCATTTCTCCACACCAGATCATCATCTGTTCACCTCGAAACTTACGCCAATCGACCACAGCATCGGCAAAGAGTGCTCGGTGTGACAGATGATTAGCTGACATTCTTAGTACATGGCCCAATAATTTCAGTCTTTGTAAACGTGAGGATTGAACAAAAGAACTCGCTTGACAATCATTACCAAATACTCGTTTCTTAATCTTCTCGTTGCTTATCCGCTGATGGCACCCGATACGAGCGACTGAACGCAGACATCGGTGGTCAAATACTTGGGGACGATTCACCTCTTCTACTCTGAGCGACTAGGTTTTACAGCCGTAAAGTAATACAGCCTTCATTGTCCCCTTATATCCATGCCACCATTAAGCATCAGAGAGATACCCCTCTGTCACCAAAGGCGCCCCAGATTGGCAAATACTGCCCTAACCTCAGAGATACGCGTTTCCATTTCATTCTCTACATTTCTGCCGCCACTGTTGATGCTGCTTCCCAAGTACACAAACCGATCAACAAAATACATAACTTGACTATCTAACATTAAATCTACGTAATCACATCTTGCAGATGCATTCTGCGTTTTAAGGCTTCAAAGCGCATTCCGAAATACTTAGCAGAGTGCGTAATAGCATCTAGTATCTTTTGTGCTGCTTGAGAGTTGTCAAGCATCAACACCTTGTCGCCAGCACAATCAAGATCAATCAGTCTTCTGTCAGTAGGAAGTCCACATTGGCTTCTTGCGAGTGTCGCAAACAGTCCTGCTTTATTTTATGTATGACAAAATTAAACAAAAATGGTGGGCCTTGACATACGTCGCTCATGGTGCTGAAACTGTCAGATAATTCGCCGTAAACCGTAATCTGAGTAGAAGTACGGAGATAAAGCATCCACAGTATGTTAAAATACTTCTTCGGTACACCCGTACATTTAAGCGACCGTAAAAGTGTACATCAATCTACCGAATCGAACGCGCCCTTACAGTTGAGAAACACGGCATCCTACATCAGTGAAGTTGTGTAACATTCACGGCACCGAGTCCCGCCATCTGCCATAATGTCGCAAATCAGAGGTAAAGTGGATCAACTGCAATCAGAAGATGGGAAAGAATCACGTACTCGATAATAGCCGTCTTGTTCGTCATCCGGACCGGACATCACATATTCCGGCTGTAAAAAAAAAAATTTTGGAAAAAGCGATTCATTTACAGTGAGGATAGATCATTGTTATCAAACAGACACAATTTGAAGCAGGATGGATTACAACTATGAGAAAACGATGCTCGTGACAGCTAACCCACTAAAACACAAACGACCTCTGATATTCCAATAACGCTGAAGTTGTTTAGAAAAGAGGTTAACTGAAAAGTTTATGAGTACGATAGCGACGATGACTTGTGAGTGATATTCAATTTATATATACTGCTCACCAAAAATCATAATATCTTCCAACAAATAAATGATTTCAATAACTATAATTTGGAGAGATGTCCCAGATGTCCTAGTCGTGGGGTAATCGGAGTTGACAGAGAAGCCGCTGGACATTCTCTGGAGGAGACTCAGCAACCTGAGCTTTACTCAAAAGCGAATGTGGCTGGTCGTTTGCAAATGATAATTCAGTCATTCCTACTGTAAGGCCGGTGGCGGAATGGTCAACGCCGTTACCTCATGAAAACGTGGATGGAGTTCAAACCCCTGTCGTGGTAGGGATATGCCTTACTGACAGGCTCTAATGAGAGGAAAACTTAAATCTATTGTGCAGGTTTCAAAAGCGGCACGCTGAAAAGTCTATGGGAGCGCGACAGCTACGATCAACTGCGAGTGTTGTTCAGTTTATACAACTAAAGTTGATGTTTTAGCCTTAAGACCACAAGCTAACTGTCGAGCGGTATGCTAAGTCTCGTATGAATTGGACACCATGAAGCTATCACCAAACCAACAGCGGGAATGGGGTGATCGGAACAGAAACCCCGAACAGTATAACATAGTCGGTGTTATCCCCATTGAGGTAATAGAGTTGTGACGGAGTGCATAAATAGCACACTACGTACATAAGAAAACAACCATATCACAAATAGGTTGTGTCTCACAAGATAGTCGATAATAGCCGGCTGAAAGTTCATAGTCAATATCAGTGAGATCAATGTCAATGCTATCAGCTGTTCACCTGGATCAACAACGCCAATCACTTGAGTTGACAAAAAGCTTTAAAGATAATCATCGGGCCTAGAAAAGAAAGACAAAGAACTTCAGCGTTTACAGTACTGGGTGTCTGTCACTATGCGGCACACTAATTCACGGTAACACGGGTATGAACACACAACCGGTTGATTCATAGACAATGTGATTTTGACTGAAATGTTAGGAGTTCTAGTCCAGCTAAATCTGTCTGTACGAAAGAAAACGTGTCAAGACAAGATCACCAAAATAACTGTGTTAGAAAAAAGGATAATGAACACGAAACAGTTCATAATTTGCGGTCCGCTGACAAAGGTACAGAATGAGAACAATCGGAATCGAACGGAGTAAGAGATAGTCACAACAACAAAGACTCACAGTGTGCGAATTCATCTCCGAAGGAATGATTGACCGTTGATCAAATCATCAAAGGATACCAAGCAAAATAGCTATGTTTACAGAGATGCCCTTAATCTCAGCATAATGCAGAAAACTGCAATGTATTCACACTACAAGTCACACAAACACCAAGAGGTTAACGTATACTTCGAATTCGGATAATACCATCGCAGAAAAACTATACTCTGACAAAGAACTAATTTAAACTGTCGCCAGTTTGTATTAAAATGACACTCGACAAAATGTTCCAATGAGTTTGGTCACCAAACTGTGGCTGTTCTTAACATAGCTATTTAGCAGTCGTTCAAACTGTTCAACTGATAAGCATTGGTTGCTTCATTCGAACATTAACATTAATGAGAAAGAACTTTGGACTACAACAGGCTTTACAGGCAGGATGATGATTAGGGGACTCGAATCCTTGATCGCCAATTACGACAACAACGTACTAGTCACAATGTAGCTAACATTGACGTTCACAATGTTAATTTCATTCACTTACTTTACGTACTATTATTCCAGTGACCGACTGACTTATGTTTTACATTCGACATTGTAACTGTTCGAATGCATACCTGCAACAAATATTAACTAGATTCTTATTGGCTTTGCTATGTGTGTACCACATATACCATCTATACTTATTCTCCACAACACCTTTCCCGCTGATGTGAACAACTGTTTACGTCTGTTTACCTATGAATCTGCACTAGCTGTCCGTGAGATAAAAACAAGAATGAACCACAACCACCAATCACATAGAGATCGAGAAACATACAACAGTAAGCTTACTGTGCAGGGCTGTGTATCTAAGTCTAACGGATGAGGTTGAGAAAATGGGTATCATTATTGTGATCGTTCAATTTGGTAAACAGCGCAACAGTTATCGAATGCGAATAACGCATGGCAGACCAACGAGCAGAGTAAACTTATTACGACAACCTATGTATAAAAGTGAGTCGATCGACACTCAGCTCAATTCTTAAGATTGACATACATATTCTAAACACAAGCGTGACTTCGGTTATAGTTAATTGTAGTTGTCGCATTTCAGCTAGTATTACACCAAAACAAGTAGTAGACTAGAGTCAACCACTGACGCATATCCTCGTCATTAGCACGATCTGCACTCTGGCCTATATGTTTGGATTGTTATCGTAACTACCAGTTTACCACCGGGTTCACGTTAGACACTATCAAACTACCATATCTAAACGTTCAGTTGCAATCATCTGTGCGTCATGAACAGATTGCACAATAATCTCAACAGGAAAAACAGCAACTGTCCCGTTAATTCCAGTCGATTACCTGGCGATCAGAATTTCACAATGAAGTTTACACAAAAGTTAATCCAACATATTGAGCAATACTATGTACACACAAGTAGCAGTACTATCCTGACGTGGCTGTTCATGTGAACAGCTGACTTTGTTGCTGCTTGTTCCAACGAGAGATAGTCTGGGCAACTAGTATTCGAAAAGACGAACACTTTACCCACAGATTCTAATTAGCTCAATCAATTATTATGAAATAATTTCCGCATCGGTGGTTTTACTCAACAGGATAAGTTCCTCGTGAACTGTTATACAAGAAACGGTCCTGGCAAAAATTACTAACCATAAAAACCAAGTCGCCCTCAACTCTAAACATGTCAGGAATATTGGTTTGCTTTTCACATGGTCTCTGTTTTCTGTTCACTTACGGTTGAGTTGCGCATTCTCCATACGGTCGGTGGGAGCACCGGTGCCGCAAGGGTAACGTTACTCCCATTCAAGATGTTGTCCCGGCATACGGAAACGTACTGTGCCGATAAAAACACCCTAATTTAGACGAGAACTATTTGAAACAGGAAGTCCTATTCGTTTTCTTTTTATCAGCTCTGCAACCAGAGCAATTAAACTGACAGGCTACCATGGCGGAACTTGGTCGCCTAGCTCCCGGGCTACTATACTGTATTCACTTGCATGTCAAAAACAACTGTCTGGTTGAGTCTATAGCTAGAATAGATTTCGCAGGAAAAAAGCTTTCGATAGACAACACTGATTTCAAGGAGAGTGAAAAAGCCGGTGCGACCTCAATCACACAATGCGAAAGCTGTTATCACAAAAAGTTGACAGACCAACTGTCAACAATCTGGATGAAATAATCGGAAACATCGATTGACGGTTGGAAAAAATGCATCCCAATCCAGTTTAGACTAGAGTAGACTGAGCAAAACTCCGCTATCAAGATTGACATGACTGCCATCTGTTCAGTGCACATGTTGGACAGTTTTTGTTGCCTCACATTGTTGCTTGGTTGTAAGATGGGAAAGATGGAACCGTTATCTTTCAAAGGGGACCAACTCAATTCTGTTCCTGCGTACTCTATAACCACCTGTACGAAGACATGGTCACACAGTATGAAAAGCCTGACTGTTTCATTTGAGTATAGTATGCGAGTACCACCTACGGAATTGGGGACTCGGTGATCATTGGAAATGTTGTTTAGAAACGTTTGTCAACATGTAGAGTAGCACTGCTATTGGCTTGCTTGTATCGACAACGGTCAAGTTTATTCTATCCAGTTTTTTGTTTCCAATCTTTTCCTCTAGAAGATCCCCGCAGCTGCAGCGACGGCTCCAGTCACACAACACTATGTTATGAGTCCAGTGGTCAGTCATAAATGATTAAACTGGGGGAAAGGCACAGCAAAAGCAATTTAAGTTTCCCTCAGAGTTACTCGTTTTTCAGTACTTTTGCGCCTGAAATGATGTGTTGGGTAAACGCATAAGCATAATCCGACGCTTGCTCCGAATTATTTTTGTGACCTTTCTTAGTTTCTAAACTTCTGATTCCACAGTTTGGATATTTTGTGGGTCTCTTATATACCATGTCAACACAGTTCATACTTACGAGTATTTAGCGACTATGCACGTCGATCGCATACTGTAGGAAACATCCGCTCCAGAACAAAAAACATCGCATATGGGATGTAGTCCTTCAAAATCTCCTACCGATGTTGCTATAACTGCGTAAGCCTGAAGACAGATCAGTGTTAATCTAAGACAATGCGTGGGAACATGAGAGAAGAAAACTGAGAACACCGAAAGATAGCAAACTGGGTAAGAAGACTTTTCCGACAGCTACGAAGATTTTAAAACCCGGACAGTTGACACAGAAATGACGCAGCATTGCAAACATACTCCGCTTGGACCTGTCACAGCATTACTTATCAGTGTTAGATCACTTGTACTAAACTACTGTTACCTTAGTGGGCAATCTACACAGGCCTTTCCCATTTGGAGCAGGATTTTCTGGGGAGCATGTCTTCGCAAATTATCATTTTATTATACTACAAAACTGAGTTCTAATCTGACCGGAGTTCGGTTTCATATGCCCAGTATTGAGAGGCTGTGTACAGCAATTCTGACTGCAACAGGATGGAGCTATACTATTGTCATCCTGTCCCACCACAATCGATGGAGTGGATGACCGATGAAGACTTTCCGGGAGCAGGCTTTAAAGTTACACGAACAAATTTGGTGGTTGTCCACACATTTTCACATGTTTGAAAATGAAAGACTTAGTGCCTGGGTGTTTTTTTTGTGAATTATATTCACTGAGACAACTCTCCCCGATTAACTACGCAAACAGTTCATTTGAGATCGCCATTTGGTGTGATGAATTTGAAATGAAGACAAAAAAGATTGGAGTTGAACAGTTCTTATTCGGACAAGTTTTGCTGTACTTTTGCAAAGGTTTATTACAGTCGGTTTATAGGTAGAGAACTGAAAATCACAATGAAACGGACATTAAGAAAGTAACAGTCCAAATGCTACCAGAACATCATCAACGTCAACAATTCGCTTTGTATGCACAAAACGAAGAGGGTAGGGTAAATGATACCTTAGATCAACAAACTAAACGTACGTTATGAATACAAGTGTGAGTGCCGAACGGACTGATTTCGCAGAATTGAATGCCAGCTTGGAATCTGTCAAAGTGAGTCCGCAACACGGTCAAGAAACTATCGGGCCGCATGATAGCAGATAAGTGAAAAGGATGAAACCCATCTCCCACAAATCGTCGCTTTATGAAACGGCGCACCACTAACAATCAAACGAAAACTTTTCGGCTTTTGTGCAGATCAAAAAATCAGCGTACACTACGGTATACAGAAGCCATCGCAATCCAATAACACAAACCCCATTTTTGAGCGTTTATGACGCTCACGGGGCAACTGAAGTCGGATCACTTTAATCTGTCGCAGTTTGGAATTCCGTATTCAAACCACCTGCAGCAAGCCGTTGTACGAATGCAATACAAGTTGCTCGAGCAGAAATTGCGATGTCACTTCTATCTTTGTCGAAAATTGAATATGCACTCGGAGCGGTGGGAAAATGTATAATTTTTATAATTATCTAAGTAAACAGTTTTTGTGATGCCAATAAACACACTGATGGAAGCCGTAATCTTCTGAAAGTTATACAGTTCAGATGTTTGAATATAATAATACATTCCGTTCTTTACTGCAGACTCAACGGAGTCAGCGGAACTGCGCAGTTGTCAAAAAACGTCTGAAGACAGACAGAAAGTCACTTCGCCCCGAGGTCCTAGGCAGTCTGTAGTTCTGTAGACGATGGCAACAAGCTGTACGTGGTTAACGGTCAAAATTCAAAATCGGTTAACACCTTCAAGTGTTAATATTTGCCGTATGGTAGAATGTGTGACACAGTCACCGCATACACACACCTAATGAGCGATAATGACCGCAAAACCGGTTGTGTGCTTCTGGTTAACTATGACCAATAAACATATACCACAAACAAGTGACTGTACTTCATAAAATTCCAAAAACTACTACCAGAAAACGAAGATTTTGTACAACTTTCGTCCGAAAAATCCAGACGAATGCTCCATCGCTATGTACACTGCCCAGTCAACATTGACCTCTTGGCAAGCGTTACAGAGACTGAATCAGACAGACGGATCGAAAGAAGAAATCTATCGACTGATACTGTGTCGTGCACTCCGTTCAACCACACATATGCCATGTTAGATGAGAAACAAAACTAACGAACCAAAGGAATCGTCAACTGTTTTAAATAGAAAGCCTAAGTCAGATAAATATTGTGCGCTATGTGATGTTTAACTCAAGTTTAGTTTGGCACTCGCAGAAACCGAACAGTCAGATGTAAAACATCAACGGTTTTTGAAACTATTCTACACTTCTTCAAGTATAGAGTCCATAACTAACCTACATTTAGCATCTGTCGAATTTTGGCCGATTGTCCAGAGAACATTTTAAGCCGGTGGCTGATGTTTGACTTCAGACTGTTAACAAACTTTTTTGGAAATTACACTCAAACCGACCGATTAACACGTCGTAGCCTACCATCGAATGGCCTTTGTTAAGAACACAATAGTCGAAATCGATTTCGACCACAAAGCTTGTAACGTTATGTGTTTGTTAAACCACTTGATATAAATCCTGAATAGAACATCTGGCCCGATATAGTGTATCGAATTTCGAGGCTACAGTCGTGTGAAAATCCGACCCAACCCAATTTCCCCAAAACGTTTATCCCTGCATATTCTAC
>LUCH01000967.1:0-30618 GCA_013368495.1 Paragonimus heterotremus | reverse complement strand
CTCAACGTCTTCGTGGAAGATCGTTACATATAGTAGTCACATTAACAAGGTTTAAATAATTTTCCTCTGAGTACTCCAATCTAGTCTGCCCTAAAGTGTTGGCTGAACACGACATAATTCTACTAGCCTCACGTCACTATTTTACCTGTCAACTTCTACGCATTAGAGATATGGATAATATTCACGCAAGTGTGAACGTACACATCTGGCAGATAGCACTTTCTCTACCCCTCACAGCCATCTAATTAACTAATATAAACTCTTCTTACCACCTCCGTGTTGTCACATGGAAGCCTGTTTTCGACTCCCAATCTTTATGATCTCGCCTCCAAAACCTGGATTCTTCACTACCACTATACTAACTCGTCACATACTGACTATAACAACCTTATCGTGGTAACAACTGAGATGCCAACGAAATGTTCATCTCCATAAAATCTGAAGCAAAACTGTTGGTCCTTTTTGGATTTATTCCTAAGAATTATTGTCTCACATAACAGTTGTTATCAAAGGATCAACGGCGAAGACAGTTTTATGTTTGGTAGCCACCAATTATCTCTGGTTCTTTCAAGGATTGTAGTTCTAACCAGATGTTCCATGTAAACTTCCCATAGATCACTGAAAGTTTGGATAAACGAATCTCATACAGAAAATGTGAAACAGCTTGTTCTTTTACATAAATTGCTTTGCTATTGACGTACAACTAAGTTTCATCTACACCAGATTCGACAAAGACCGTATCGTCGAGGTCTTTGAAAACAGACATATTAAGGCGAAACAGAATACCGGACAGCGCCGAAAACGTACCCCCGTCGGATCTCGATAGCCATCCTCGAGCCAAGAATGAGTACCTCCAGTGTCCGTAGGCAGGGGACAGTCGGACGCCCAGCCATGATTTCCAAGGTTGGTGGTCGGGTGAAATGGACTTAACGCGGGTGGGTTGAGCGAAGGTCTTACACGACGGGTGCCCAATGTGATGTCTGAGCCACGGGGAATCGAAGCCGGAAGGATGATTTGTTCGTGTTCCACTATAAGAAAAGCAGCGACAGATGAGACAGAATAGCGCTCATTGCATCAAGCACGCTTGCTTGAGTGAGCTAACAGTCCCTACAATCCCTGTGTGGAAGATGGTCTCAGTGAGCCAGCTAAGTTTCATCAGCACCAAACATGCCGAGAAATCAAACCAACGATCTATGACAGAACGACAGAATGATAGACTAGACACTTATTCACCGGTAGTCAGTGGGGGGTACCCCGCACTCGATATACATACAAACTTGAAACCAAAAATGACAGTAATTTCGGGGAACACGACAAACTGGCCAAGGTAAGATCACTCAGCCACGTTGTGTGTAGCAGAACCCGCAAGATTTGTCCAGGGAAAAACGTTGCATCTGCTCGAATGTCTACTGGCCAGGATATGAGCGTGAGTAGGTGATGAGTGCGGAAGCCGTATATTTCAGTCTGACACTAAGCCTAAACAATTTGGTTTCTGTCACCCATTCTCGCAAGTCTTCTTTAAACGTGGCTGACGGCTAGCCTTCTGCATCCCCTCCTCACACATATCATCTGAACGGGAGATTACAGTTTGCAGAAACATTACTCCTTGATCAGTTATGTTCTTTTTTTTCTGAACAAAGCCACATATTTGTTGAAATGCATTAGCGAGGTTTGTGTGAAGATTCAACATTGCACAGAAGATACTATTCACACAAATAACACGTAATACGGATGCAGCACGAATCTGTGACGTTCGAATAACGTAGAGAGCAATGAGACCCGTGTGTGTGTGTGTGTGTGTGTGTGTGTGTGTGCATGCAACGGACCCACAGATGAGTTAAACAGCCGAGGAGGCAGCGGTCAACACATCGGTAGTTGTTGGCAGGTCAGTGCATGTGTCCATGACCTACCCAGTTCAGCAAGTTTGAATGGATGATGTTAATATAAACAAAATGGAACTTTACAATAAATATCTGAACGCAGAGCTGCGCTAGTAATTACAGTATATCACTGAGGCATAACATGAACGTTGTGAATAGTCGACTAATCGGTCACCCGAGTTCAGAGGTACGAGACAGGACACACGCGTACATTGTGCCTGTGTGTTGTCCCAGGGTCTACAAGAGAAAGTATAGGCTGAGCGTTTTTTAAAAGGATACCAGTCTACATACAGGAAAGCACGAGATGATCCCAGCGGAAATGAAAGGTCAGTTACTAAGCTTGACAGCTCAACAGTACACGATCAAACATGCTACATCGGTTTAGAGTTCCACCTTCCTGAACCTATACAACCAACATACGATCTGGCAACGAAAACAGCTACTAATTGGATCAATTAAGAGGAACTCGACAGGTTTCCCCCTCATCATCCAGACAACAGCACTACCTCGACAAACCATAGGTATATGCTTATGTCACATAACCACAGAAAACTGATGAAATCTTAATTATAAACTCTTCAAAACTAGACTACAATAAACATTAAAATACCCAGCAAATACCATGCAGACAGATAGCCTAGCTACGTGAAACACAACATGCTCAAAAGACGGCTGAATTCTTTGAAGTCAATAACTTTCCGAACAAATGTCGTATATATACCGAACACACGCACCGTAAAAAACAAAGTTAGCCATTTTGACATAAATATACTTGGGCAACGTGGCAACCTTCCACATAGGTAAGAAAAGTATATCAGCACCTAACGAATTATCTGCGCCACCAGAAGTGTCCGATCATCAAGAAAAGGTCAAATAAATCAATGCAGGTACCGGAAAGGACAGCGTGTTCCACTAAACGGTAAAATGGCTTTACATAACCAACCGTTCTAACAGCCAACAATTAATTCTCATGGTAGACCCACTCCGCTTACTTCTCATCTAACGTATACCTTCCAGGTTGACACGGCGTGGTGTTCGTTGACGCAACGTAATGAGCGAGGATTTTGAGATGCCATTGTTTTGTTTTCCCAACCAAAACATCCATAAATGATTCAATCAGTTAATGACACACATTAGTTACCTCGACCTTCTATGAGGTATCTTACAAATTACACGAAAAAGTGTCACGCAAATCTACAGCGTGCCGAGGTCTAGAAATACACATCATTATCATCATAAAAGCCACGTGTCTGACCAGAAGGCACTGCGACTCGGGCTGCCGCTCACCTCAACAGTGATGTGAAATATCCTAGAAGAAGAAGGGTTGCTAGAGAGGTTAAAATTAATAAAAGTCTAGGCGGAAGAACTAGAAATGGCATAGATGTATGTATGCTATTGGCTGCGGTACACCACCATCTCGGATAGCATCTTGAGCGATCACGAGAGATGGGCAGGCGACACCTATCAACTTTGCTCAATGGAACAATCACAGCATCTTCAACTAGCCAGGTGAGTGATCACGTGAACCCCAACCAGGCAGGCAACACATACCCACTCTGATCAATAGAACAGTCATGGTAATCATACTTTATGACCACGTTGTTGCCTGACTATTACGCGGTTTCAACCAACTGTTGGTGGTCTCAGTATATAATGTCCGGTACGGCAAACGCCTGGCTGGCAAACAAAGTACGTGACTCAACCATCATGACCTGTGCAACCTAGGTAGTTGACCAGCGTTCCGGAATACGCGCCGGTGAATGGTCATATTGCTCACGCGATCAGTCCACTTAATGTGAGCTAATTGGCTAAAATAGTGACGATCAAACACAGCAAGTTTGTTGATATTTTCAGTGCAAACAAGCCACGTTCTCCAACCACAGAATAAGACAGAAATCACCCAAGCACTATGTAACCTTCCGTTCAGTGACATACCTCCCAGTCGCTTCTTATCCGGATAAAAACGACCAAGCTGAGCATTAAAATCACCCGCCAGTATGATGATGTCTGAGTGTTTAGTCTGCTTCAGAAGATCAACGAGGGCGTCGTAGAATGTATCCTTGGTAACATCCGAACAGCCGTCCGTTGGAGTGCATGCCAATATGAAGAATACACAACACCTTTCAGATTTGCGCTGACATACCTTAAGCAATGTATGGGATCTGACTGCGCATGAATTATTGTTCAATAGAATCCAACTGAGCGAACATCAGTCTGTTCTGGAACCCAGTGTGACTCTCATTCCAGATTGACCACGAGATTCAGTTCTCGCGTTACCAGATACCCTAACATAGAAGCACTTGGATCGACAGTTATCTGCAAGTGAGCTCAAGTGGATAATGATGCCAGAATCGTAAACTTGTGTCTTCAACAAGCAGCACACATCAAGCTCCAGACTTGAGAGAGTACTAGCCAGAGCAGCTTGCTGACCGATTTGTCGGAGAGTGCGGACTTTAAAGACTTCAATGTTTACCAGTTGTATTGGCCTCGGAAAACAATTATCGTTCGAAGGTGCATGGAAGGCAGAAGACATTGGGGGATAAAATAGTAACAGGAGGTCGTGACGGGTGAATAATGTCACTGTTGGGAGAACGGTAACTTCTGATACTTCCCGGTCGGTTATGTCGTGGAAGGGGGTTGACTTGAAGGACTCCACATCGAGTCTTTGACTCAAACTTCTGACCCGCGAGATGACAGGACACGGAGTTTTCTTGGGAGACCCTGCCCGGAACCAATGACTCAAGAATCTGACTCACTTGACAATGAGAGACTTGTCTAGCCCGAGGACGCAATGAACAGAACACTAATGTCTGATTCTGACACTGCTGCGCGCAGTGGATGTATTCGAAGCCATATCAGGCTTCTGGGTGATACCGGATGTTTTTCGACCGTATTGGATAGTACGCCGGCGTACGCGATCAGCTGCTGAGCGATTGAAGTGCTCTTTGTTTTAGAGTGCCTTTTCTAACCTCTTTCTTCCGATTCGGGAGATAACAGTGCCGCAAACTATCAAAATAGTTTTGCTGCAGGAACATAAGATCGTACCTCATTAGTTAGACACTTCTACGCGGCCATTATCACGACATACAGCCATATGAGTACATCCGCTTTTCGTCTGACTGCTCCCCTTTTGTCTTTCCGGAAAGGGTGCACCTGGAAGGACCAGAGTCCTAATCAGCATAGTCCGCCGGATCGATGCATTGTGCGAGCCTGACTACGAGGTGGCAGAATAGGTCATAAATCAATGTGTTGAAAATAGATGTTCCTAAGGACAATCAAAATAGTCACAGCTAAAACGCCAGAACCACCACTAACTACCTGTCATGATCCAATGAAGATGACTGCTTTTAATGAGTATTATGCGTAGTACAACGAAATGATCAACCACATAAAGAGAAGACCCCATAAGAGTGAAGATATAGCCACAAAATGTTTCGAGCAGCAAACATTAAGACCGACACAAGAAAGTGGACTAAATTCTCTCAGGAGTGTGTAAATGAAAACACACAAGTGACATTGCAGGAGTGTCAGCTACACTGAAACCAAGTGGCGAATAAAGCTGGGCGAAATGGCTATTTGTTAAACGCAACGTGTTATTGCAACCTCCCACCCAACAGGGATCGCATGAACTCACCAGGATGGGAACCGACGAAGTACAGCTCTTACTAGATAACTTGATGATGAAACAAACCGTTCTCATTTGTTTGTGTATTGTTATAACACTGTTGGCTCGAATCACTGGTCAGAGCCCCATAGTCGGTATGAGCAGCAACAATCAGAAATTAGCTGTCCGTCCAGACCAATAAACTGCTGACAATTAACACAGACTCTGTACGATAACTGGTGAACTCAGACGCATGCTAGAGATGAAACCTGGTTAGAGTGGAAGGTAGATTCGACGGTTAATGTGTTGAAGCGTTACATCACTGTCATTATGAGTTTATGCAGTCACATTCAGGACAAAACGACGACCGGTGGTATCTACTCAAAACAACGGAGCATCAACAAACCATTAGCCGGTTATCTTTGTCTCGTTGTCGCAATCGATGGTCTTTCGTCCACTATCAAAATGGGCAATAGCGTGACTTATACTGCAACGAGCCGATACGCTTTATTAGATAGGGACGAAAGTGGCCACCGCGAAGAGTGGAATTGAGAGTGGGTGCACTGAAACAACTATATTACAACTATTTCGAGTCCATGTAGCCGTAGCCAGTTTAAGCAGGCAATTTGAGAAAGACTTTATCTATTCAGACAAACGGAGTGTTGACAGCGAAAATAGCATGACAAAAAGAACACCGGATTGAAGATCTTGATCGTCCGGAAATCCGTGGACTATGCAGTCATGTATCTTCAACACCACGAAGCAAACAGCTCCTTGGTTAGCATCATCAGTTGGCACACAGTGGGACTTTAGCGAAGAGGGTTGGAATCATGATCACAAAGAGGTTAATTCCGTATAAAAAGTACCACGACCAACTTCGTCACACGTTGATTCATCAAACAAGGGAGACAGTTCGAACAACAGCCCGACAAGCAATCCTTGTGTAATGAGCCAAGCTCATATCTACTAGACCACAGAGGTCCTTATGAGCATTCTTTGAGCAAAGTATAATGACTGAAGCGCGAGTTGCTAAAACCCCTTCAAGCACATGTCTCAGAAAGACTCGTAAATGAGCTAATATTGACAAACGAACGGCACATCAAATCCCAATATCATTATTATTGTGAACAGGCCATCATGTGGACTACGTTCCACTAACCAACGATATGAATCCCAGGCTAAAAAAACCAAGTAGTTGATACACGAATAACAATTTAAAAAAAAACCCATCAAGCGATAAACACCGGAATAAGAAAAAGACAACCGGAGAGGGGATTGAAATATCAACCTCCGGGTTAACAGCAAAATGCTCATCTGCACACTAACCCTACCCTATGAGAACCGGCAGCGATGAGGTAAATATTTGACAGTGAGTATGTTGAAACTCTCTGTCGCCACCATCCCGAGTACTCATGACTCTGTGGTCAGTGCAAGTTGACAAATTCTGGTAAATTCTATCCAGTCATTCGCACCGAAGGAGTGTCAACGAGTCAAACATAAGTAAACTTATTCGTCTAAGCATAAATAATGTCCATTTTGAGCTCCTATGATTGCAGTCAGTAGAAAACTGATAACTTGAGAATGAATCAAGGAGGCGGTGAAAATTCAAAATTCAAGTCACAAATCAACTTCAAACCATCTAGGATACCGGTAAAAAGAAAGCAGAATTAAGCGCGAGAAATCTTTATGGTCCTCCCTCAACGAGGTTTGTGTCTTGAAATATGTAGGCGAGGCAAGGCTACACGAAGTTTCCGGTAGCCATATCCTACCAGTTGTCCATTGTCATATGACATACTAGGTTAAATGTGAAGTGAGTAGTTTTAGGCTCTCTAAACCTAGACAAGAGAAGTCATGGCAACCGGGTGCGTTCCCCTGACCCCGTGATCATTGTTCAGGTGTTCAGGTACCATTGAGCTATTGTGGCCCTCAAGGTCCAAGGTCCAAATCTCTTGCCTGCTATCTTTTCGTGATGAATTAAGACAAAATGAAACCAGGGCCAAGATGTTGAGATTGGGATATAATCGTCGTTACAGCTTTAAACCTATGTGGTTCAATGACAAAATAGACTTATCACAAAACACTGAAAACAAGCTTGCTTACTACACGTTTTTCCCCATGACTAAGCCGGGCATATTTACGGTACTTATCATGAAGTGGACTATGTTAATGTTACCGACAGAGCTAGGGATCAGAAAAAGCAACCAAACAATAGAAATCCAAGTTGATGTAAAATAAGAGAGCTATATAGGAACACCTACTTGTGGTTTGTGATGTATCGATAAATCCAGTAACCTCTACCAGGTGCCTCACCCAGTCAGACATTGTTTGTGGGCTGGGTGCAGAGAATGAGTACACGCGTTTCCGGTTGTTATGGATGGAGTGTATGGAGAAGACGTTGTGCCTCTTGCCAACACGATCATCGTCCACAATGCAATCGCAATGCTCCAAGTCCACGCGGCCTTTACATAGGAGCAAAAGAGGGTGAATAAAAGAGAAGAATGTTTTCAGTCTGAAAGCCACATCAGAGCTAGTCGCCGTACGGGGGCGAGTGAACTTGATACTGACGGAACAATTGAATGGAAGTAAGAGGATTCGGAGCAGCTAAGATTCAACCCGTTTTCGAGCACACAAAAGACAGGCAAACAGTAAGTTGGTAAACACGCCCGTATTCAAAAATTTATGAAGTGTGCATTTGTGAAGATAATTTGAAAAATGGTATGGCTGGACAAGTGTGTAAATATTGACTGTCATCAAGAGCAGCCAACAGACCACGATGTCAGGGGTCGGAAAGTGTCTGCTGAGGTTCGTCATGATGGACATTGCGAAATGTTAAAGGTGATAACACAACTTTTTATTGAATTCGCTAGAATATCATTTATATAATAACGTGGTAGACCGGCGGTAATTATGGAGAGCTTGACTACTAATGAGTGGTTAGTGGACGCTGTTTGCTTGGCTGTTGAGTTTTATGAGCACGTACGCTGCCCCTTAGAAACGGCATCGGACAGAAGTGAATCTCAATTTATGACACAGTTGTGTTCAAACCGTTAATGACAGCTATAACTAACCTCAGTTAACATTGGTTTCCTCTTCCTCAACTGTATTCTACGTCACTAATTTTAGAACAAGTTGTGAGCAGTCGGCAGTTCGGTTTATTAATAACGGTTCACTCTTGACAAAGCAGTCTCCCCAGGTCTTAAAGACACCTTACAATCTGGAGACAAACGCACATCAAATAGACCAGTCATAACTTACAGACGATTCTATATGGTCTACAGAAGAACAGAGTAAAGCGATTTCGTTCGCATATCCAATACTATCCACCTGGCGGAATGTCTACTCAGAGATTCTCAGAACCTCCGAACGCTCCTCCTAATGCATGGTTTCACAAGGTGGACAGCAGAAACACCTTGTAACAATCAATTAAAGTACAGAACACTTCAGGTACCTTTTCATATATGAGCATTCTGTATCACGATTACAACTGACACATCACTAAGACTTGTCTGTGCGGAAAAGCCTCAAAGGTAAGACGAAAAGTTGAATCAAAAGCAGATTTAGGTTCAAAAATAAGACGACCACTGGCCGAGAAACGGGACTGTATGTCAGTGTCTTTATCTAAGAAAGGATATGACCAAAACATCAACGGTCGGGACAAAACTTGTCTAATCTTCCCAAATTTAAGTCTGTCTTATACACGAGCTGCCCCACTGAGAGTCATGGGTAGTTTGTATGTGAGGAGAGGCTAGTACCTCTATGGTTGCCACATGATATTCCTAAAGCTTCCTTACAAATGGTAACGGCTGTTGACAAAGGTTACTCATGAGACAGCTCTTCGGTCTCCTGTGCGAATCAAAGAAATGAAGTCAGCTCACCCGACAATCTATCACCATCATCTTTGGAAAGATGCTGAAGGAAGAAAATCCGGACACGCTTCACACAGCCAGGACAAAACAGTAAATCCGTACATGGCAGGACTACATCAGCCTTATCGGTTCAAAAACATACAACGCTCACATACCACCGTTCGTTGTAAGGTTTGTTTGATTTACGATAGGCTGAGTGAAGCAGTTCAGGGGTCAGCGCCAAACATCGTCAGGAAGCACGAAAAGCCACATTTCCCCACAAGTAATCGTAGGACACTTTGGCAACACGGGTTTGTAGGTCGAACGATAATGCTAATCTAGATAATATTTTAAAACAAATCACATTTCTTCATAAAATTTGCAGATGTGATTTACGAACAAAAGCAATGGGTTTCCCCCCTGTGAATGGAGATTAGCACTCTGATGAGTAAACAAACTAAACGACTATCAATTTAATATTTTTTTCGCTATTGCGGCGAACAGCTGCTTGGACTACAGTACCACAGTCAAGCTAAACGGAGATTATATTTGTTCGTTTCGCTATACGAAGTCCGACAGAAGCACGTCATTGTGAAGGAAAGTCCCGAATCGCACCTGTTTAGAACATTCCAGTCGGTTCACTGGGCGACAATCACCAGTAATTAACCGAAATATTGAGGAAATCTTAGCACATGTAAGGCTAGTCATACTCCTTGCTCTCGGTAAACTTGCCGAACCGTACAATTAAAACGTAGCTGTAGATGAACACAAAATTTGATATAAGACGATAACCGCGCCAGAACAACCTTCACTTCGATTGGTGAGCATGGTAAGAGAGACAAAACAGACTACAAAGAAAGCATAATGGATGATGTTAACATAATTATATACAACAAACAGACGCAACGACCGAAGGTCTTTTAGAAATGTTCATAGAGGACCGGCGAAGAAATTATTTGGCATACAATCGTCAACCATGAAGCTTGCTAACCTTTTAGTTTAGAACACTGAACGTCCTTGTAATATTCGAAAAAAATTACTGTTCTGTCCCGGGATCGAACTTTGTACAGGACACAATAGCGCGCACGCCATCGCTAAAATGAAAATAGACAAAGAGAAGAACGAAACTGAAGAGATTCTGATTAGGTAAATGCACAAAACTAGGAACTATATTTCCAATATGAGTCTGCACCACTAAACACCATTACCAGTAAACTGGATGTGTTATAATAGCAACCGCGGTTGATGATATAACGGACAAAAAAGTCAGTTAATCTCTCATTCGTGAAGCTTGTGGGAACTAAAACACCGCCACAGGTCCAAAGGCACCATACTTGCCTGTCCAACTTGTTACATTATGTGATTTTAGGTGGGGAATCCCATAGCGAAATATATTTTCAGATAAGTTGGATGTCTTCACTTCATTGTCATACTAATGTGAATTGGCGAGTCACCAAGCGGTGAAGCGACTGGCAAAGTAACAAACTGAGGTTTGATCCGAAAACCTTATGTAATGTTTAGTCCATACAGATAATGTTTTGGTACGTAGCGTGAAGGAGTGGTCATTTGCATTTCCCCATATATTTGCATTACAGGCCTAGGAACTGCTGACACTAAATTGTAGAGTGTACCGTACAAATAGAAGAAACAACCCACCAAGTAAGTATTACTACGGTTAACGTATAACATTCATGAAGTCCTTATGAAAGTTAAACTGGGTGGAATCCGGTGTTGTTTCCTCCGTGTACTCTAAAACAACACGCGTCTCGAGTATCTTTTGAAGAAAAGATCCTACTTACCCCTTTCTCGAAACGGGTTTTTTCATTTTCGTGAGAGCAAGAAGCCAATGCACGGGGCTAAAACTGAGTCGGTTGGTCACCGGTTGTTTAACCCGATTAATTGCAAAACAAGGGTTTGCAAATTTGTTAATTGAAACCATCCGGGACGTAACGTGTAAATAACCGGGACAAGTACCAGTAGCACCATACAGAAATGCAAGAACGGTCTGCTGCCATCAGTCACAGTAAACGGGATCAAGCGCAGGAATAACCTGGCCGATCACAGAATCCATCAGGTTGGTTAGAGTACTCTCACCAACAAGGAACGTCCTCCGAACAGAATGAATAATTCATCGGTAATTCTGTTTTGGAGAGAGGGCGTTTCATTCGCTGGTAATCCACTCGACGTTATTGTGACGACTGCACAATCATTTCACAGATCGAGGTAAACAATAACGATATCCACTAACCGGTTGAACTAAGAGATAAAGAAAAACCATTTAGTTTTGACCTATGGAAGATTTGCTACGGTGCAACGGTACGACTACACACGGGCTTAGATACTGGCGGGCTGCTCAGGTTTAGACAATGTTGAAATGACTGTTCAAACGTAGACTGATGATACAACATTAAAACCACCGTTTTATCCGGCGTCAAGACCAAAGCGAGTAAAGTATGAAAATGTCGTTGACACATCAAGCACCGAAAAATCGGTCAAACGTTGTTTGCCCTCTTTAGCCTTTCAGTGAAAGGGCTTTCTGTTTCTCCTTCAACTGCGTCATCTGAGTTGATAAGCTCCGGTGTTCAGATTACAAAACGAAATCTCCTATACACTCTGCGCACTCACATTTACAAGTCATGCTTGAGGAATGTTGTTTAAGTGCTCCAGTGACCATTCCATGGGTGGTCGTTAGGCATCGTTTGAGGAACCATGAGTGGAGTTCAACTATTTTGTGCTTGGTTTATGAGGAATAAGCGCGTCATTCTTTTTTTGAACAGATTCACTGACGGCTGATCTCCTAGGACCTGCAAAACAGATGCCCTCTGGCAATTTATTAGTGTCATCTTGTGAACACAGCTCTGTTTTATTCACTTTTCTGATAAACAGAGCTTACCGGTCTTCAACCAGGTAGAATGTGGGATTGGTTCTGGGAGACATCTCTTCTCGAAGTCCCGCAAAATGTCGGTCTGTGGCTTTCACCTTGCATCTAGCAGCTCTAAGGCCATCTCTGAGGGCAAATGTGTACTACATTTATTGGTCACCGTGTTACAAGCAGCAGCATTTGTGCCTTACAGTGGCTACGAAACTTGGCAATACGGATATTTAATACTTAGAGGTATGGGATAATTTAACAAGCACTTCAAGTTCTTTTAGTGTAACCGTTTCATAACAAGTCACATCGGTTGAGATAAACTGCAGCACAGTGCAATAAACCGAAAAGTAGATTCAACGAAAAGCATGGTCAGAGCATAGGCATGTCTTCCAACAGAGCTGACAGCCCAGGAGGGAGCTGTACAGCCCACAACTAACGGTTGAATCACACTTATGAGAATAAATCTGATCAGAGAGGACACTAGATTATGCATGGACGCGGTCTACCCTTGAAACAAGGGTTTGCCAGAAACAATCGGTGTTTGGCATCGAGTTGTAGCAGTCACCTATCACTGCCTGAGTGATGTGATGTCAACTCAAATTTACCAACTAAAGGTGATTTGGCATCGCCTAACCATCTCATCTATGCGTTCACATCTCCGACAGATTTACCAACACAGGAATTATGTGTCGACCTGAGTAGGGCAGCTCACTCTCCTACATGGCTACTACTGAAGTCGGTAGGAGAGTGGGCAGTCAATACGAACTGATGACAGAGGGCGCACGATGTATTTATCCGTATCCGAGAAAATTAGCTGAATGAACAACGCAGCCGGGTAAAAACAGGGCTTCTGTCTATCAACTTGGTTTCTGCTGTAGTGCTTGAAAGCCGTACTCACTGCATTTTGACCGAAAACAACAGTGAGAGCATCACTGGTGGACACCGGTGGTGACGTTAAGCCAATACATAATCCGTTCTGCCGAAATCTGCTGAGATGCTACAAATATCGACTTTAAAAGTAGCTGATGTCCGACCTGGTGCAACTTGTTCGCAGCGTAGCGTGAATTTAAAAAAATCGTCTCTATTAAGCAGCACGTTGAGTTTAAGCTGTGAAACAATGGCAATGGAAGGTTTCACGTTAAGCTGATCTTTAAAATGCAGGCGAGAAAGGTCTACAATAATAGACAGTTTAACTAACCAACTCACTTCTATGAAGGATATATTCAGAGTTAGGAGTGGGGGGATTGAGATGTTGCGCTGGAAGGGGCAGTGGGGAAATGGGACATTAGTAACACACCCTCGCCTACCTACCCTAGTGAATGCGGCAGATAGTGCGATACAGCGCATACTGCGAAATCACCAATGTCGCATCAAATCACTTAATATACCGAAATTTGTGATTGCATGTGGACTAGGGATATTACCAGGAGGCCCAGACCTAGACAAGAGAACAAATAAGACTATCACCCAAAGCATTCGGCTCAAAAGCCTGTGGTGACGGACGACCACAACTAGTGCCACTTGCTCGAAGTTACAAGTCGACCTCAATGTAGCCCATAACACGGAGCATCATAAAAGTGTGGTACGTCAAACCTCTACCTAGTGGTCAGTCCGGCATGAGTGACTCCGTCGGATCGATCATCACAGCGTCCCGCCTAGACCAACACACTACACGGAAGTCAAAGCTGTTACATCGAATCAACGTTCATCTCCTTCGCGACCACTAAGAAACAAGCTCACGTCTTTTAGGAATAACACTATATACAGCGAACCACAGTAACCATTCATGTAATACTTTGACTGCACAAATGTGCTTAAAAATAGGCTCTTTGATCAACAGAACGTAGTAAACTTAGTAATAACCTGTAATCTATTATTCAGTACGTGTACCACTGAAGAAAATCAAACGAAGCAACCAAACCGCTTTACGAATCTTTCGAAAAGATTCGCTTGAATAAACATGTGAAGGCGAGAAATGGGATTAAATGTGAAGGATATTCAACTACTTATCAGCGACCTCGTGTATCGTCACCACAAACCAATGAAACCCCAAACTAAGTCAGATTACAGGTTGCTCTGCCTGTTGAGGCGGTCGCAACTCACAATTTAGGATCCGGCGTTAACAAATAAATTTTTGATACGCAGTTTTAACTGACCGCATTGTGTGCATACCCTTGAAAGAATACAGATGCCTCAGCGTCAAACAGGTTGCCAAGATCGATCTGGTTGTAGATGTTTACAGCAGGTCACTGAGGAACGTACTTACGATGGGTGATAGAGCACCAGAAACATTTAAACACTGGATACTCAGAATGTATCACTTTCTGATGAAACAATCAAATCCGTAGGAAATACAACAAACAAACAGATATACACAGAGACCACTGTAAATAAAGATGGTACAAACTGTATTACTGAAGAGAAGACATGCTGTATACTGATAGCACGAACACATTAACTACGTTCATGTTTGCCACGGAAGCCATCAGCTCTTGGTACTGCATCAGTGGCGACGAATGTATAGGAAGTTACACGGAAGTTCTTGACTTCAAGGTTAGGGCCGTATTTGTTAACCTAAGATAATTCTGACGACAGAGGTACCTCTCTGAGGCTGAATGGTCGCGAATACAAGACGACAGTGAGGGTTGTATTACTTTACGGCTGCCAAACTTGACCACTCAGGATAGGAGACGTGAACCATTTTCAGGCATCTGATCACCGATGCTTGCGTACGATCGCTCGTATCGGGCGGCATCAACGAATAAGTGACGAAGAGGTTAGGAAGTGGGTGCTCGGCGATTGTCAAACGAGTACTTTTGTTCGATTTTTACATTTACACAAACTTAGGTGATTAGGACATGTAACAAGGATGCCAGCTAGTCGTTTGCCACATCAAGCACTGTTTGCCGACGCTGCAGCTGATTGGCGTAAGGTACGAGGTGGCCAAAACTTTTTAAACTTCTTAGTAGCGTTTTCTTCTAGGATGTTCCACGTCACTGTTGAGGTGAGCAGCTGCCCGAGCCACAGTACCTTCTGGTCAAGCTCATGGCTGCTATGATGATGATGACGTGGTGGCCAGGTGATGACCTGGCGTACATAAATAAGGTTGTTCACCAAAGAGCTGGCCACTGAAAGTCAGGCCCGCCCCCCGCAATGGGGCTCTCTCGACTCACGGTTGCTGGCTAGAGACTTGATGTGGAATGGCGGTTAATCGGGCTTAGTGGCATGAACGTTGTTGTTGTTTGGCCGAGTTGTCTGTGAATTAAGTGCACTTGACGACGCGGGCTAGTGAAAGCCGTAGGGAAGTTATTTTGCTGGTGACGCCCTACTTTCACTTATAGCTTGGATGATCGTTTGTAAGATGTTAGCACCTTGATTTTGAATGTTTGAATATAGACAGATGTTTTTGGAAGTTAGTCCCTTTCTTCCTTCTTTTTTTATTGATCAGGGCTTGTTTTTCCCTCACGGTTGCACAGCCGTTAAGCACCAATGAGAAATACTGATACATTACAACCTTCGATTATGATGATGGGCATGGAGTAGTTCCACACCCCACTGTAGGCAACCGAGTATAGGGCTTATCAGGATGTTAACAATAAGGTTGAATAGGACATGGGATATCGCCTAACCCTGGGGAACACCACTCGCGATGTTAAAGGATGATGGTGCCTCACCATATGACTGCTCTGCCTGGAATCCTGTGATAAAGCACTTCGGAAATGTTGGCATGTCCCTCGGTTACACGTTTCCGCGCAACCTACGATGCCATGAAAGGTACGACAGTGGTGAATGGAATATCCCGGACTCTGTGTGAAACAAGTGATCCTGTCTTCACCTAGTCGACAAATTGCAACTTTCAACGACAAAATATTCGCATTACATGAGCCCGAACGTTTGTTGATGTACCATGGAGTGGTTACTCTGCACAGCCTCAGAGATACTGTTTATGCGGTATGGGGAATTGAAAATCAAAGCATAGTACAAAAAGACTGGTAAGCATTTTCATAAAACTCCTCAGCAGAACACTAGTATAGTTCTTCATAAAACATTTGCTGTATTTAGCTAACATGTGGTTGATGAAACCATGCACAGAGAAGAGATATGGGTAGCAGAAAAACCTCCAGTTATTATGATACCCTAGTTACCGTGGCCCATTTGGACCGGCGTGGTCACGTTAAAAGACTGGTGTATTCTTATGATTTAGAACACTCGAATAGGACTACGTAGGATGTATTTGGCAGACAATTTGACCGATCTCATTGGTTACGATAGACAGACTACGATCAATAAGCACGCATTAAATCAAATAAGCGTCAGACAGGAATGTCATCGGTTGCAATAAAAAATAGCACACAGAACTAATTACGTTCGAATAGGCCGTCACGCGCTAAAAACAAAAAAAGTCAAACTTTTATAAGATTTATCACAAACACAATAGAATAACTACGAGACCGACCGAAACGAAAATGTATGTTGGCATCCAAAGATGACACAGATTAGATAAGTTGGCAAAAATAATAGAGAAGTCCTATGGTCAATATACGTAGATGTCCAGAAAGTTAATGATCAAAATCACCAAAACATTATCGAGTATTTTCTGAAGAACGAATGTGAAGGTTGGTCAGCTTATTTTGGATGGTAAAGCTGACTCTATTCAACGTTGTTAGGCTATATCAGTGGCCAGCTATATGAAGTATGTTCCGATATGATCTGCACGATTCATTTTTAGGTGACACCAAACTTGTCTAAAATACTCCATATATTCCTACGGAATTGAGAAGAGGCAAACAATCAGGATCCAAAAATTCGCCTTTGGAAAATTCACCAAGTGCTAACGGCTATATATAATATATGAAAAGAAGCAGTTAAATAATTAGGTTAAGGTGCCGAAGGATCGCTCTACTGGTGGCGTATGCGAGGAGTTGAATATGCAAGAAGTGGGTCTGTAAGCGTTCATTGGCTCGCATTTCGAGTTCTGGGGTGACAGACTATGGAAGTGAAGCGTTTAGACAAATTGCTTCAGGGTACATAAGGAGTAAAAAGGTGGGGAATGTATACAAACCCAGCAGTATCGTGAGATAGCGACCAAATTATAATATGGCTACGGTCACGTGGTTGTAACGTAAGAGGGCTTACAACTGAATCACATGGCCCACAGAGAGGTTCATTGGCCTTTCAGTGCGTTCATCTAGGGACTGTATGCTACTGAGGTGGTTAAAAGTGAGTTACTAACGCACATTTTGCACTCAGGGTAATCCGTAACAATTACACACGCGATCTTTAATAAAAGCATTTCAAGGTTTTGAAAAAAATTACGTTGTCACGGGACAACTACAGCCGAATACAACATGCAATATGTGATTAAAAACAATGTAAGTTACTTCATGCACCCCAGACAAGGCCGACAGACTAAAACCACGAGACCTTTTGCCGCTATCTTGACGTGGTGGACAAGCATGTGCACTGTATCGACCTGACGAGCTGTGCTGACTAGCACTTGGGTCTTTGCAGGTACAACCATATCGAGTAGGTCAAAGGGAAGCGACCAGAGGAAAAGCAGTAACATTTATAGATTTTCATATAGATTGAACATCACCCACAATTGATCGCAGCCGTCGCATTCCCATAGACTTTCCAGTCGACCCGTTTCGAAAAGAAGCACTAGACTCCAGTTTCGCTCTCATTAGAGCTCGTTCGTGGTGCATATCATCGCCACTGCCGGGACTTGAACCACGGACACGTTGTTCATGAAGCAACCTTGTTTACCACTACGCCATTGACCACACATTAGGCACGACCAAATTATCATACGTGAACACTCAACCACTTTCGCTGGTGAGTAATGATTTATATGTAACGCTACTGGTCGCGCAGGAGTGTTTAGGTAATGAGGTACGATCCTGAACTTACAGAACTAATTCCATAGTTGAAAATAAAGTTCCAAATAAGGAAGTTATAAAAGGTACTCACGCAAAAGGGCGCTGCGATCTGGCAAAAGTTGATGGTAACCATTGACGTAATGTGGTAGATATGACCGGTATAATTCGGTAGCCTCATCAAGCTTTTGAAACAGATACTGAGAGTAACAGCAAAGATATTCAAATATCAGTGTCTTACTCACGGGATCCTCAGATTAGACTTACCTCTAATTGTTAAATGGCTAGCTCGGAGTAGGGATCCCCAGGAAAACCTTAACCCCCGTTGCCTCACCGGTTTGACTTTTGAGTCTGAGACAAGGGATAAATCCTTCAAACCAACTCCAATCTGTAGCAAAAACTATCGGCAAGTAACTGTAATTATGTTTGTCCGGACAGACCAGTCTACTGTTTTTCACTTTCTTACCTTTGTGCCTCTAACTTTTCTTTCTTTGAGCCAAAGCGAATGGTAAATATTAACGTCTTCAATGTCCACGCTCTCATTCAACTAGGCCAGCAAATTGCTCTGGGGAAACTTTCCGAGCCAGGAACTGGATGTACACTGTCTCAGAAGCGCGCCTTTACAATCTCAGCGTTGTCCTTCAACTGACTTCGTCCCTGAAGAAGATTAGGGAGCCGCAGTTCTTCAGGGTCACTGGTGACAGCGAAGCCCAGATCTCGCCGCTAAATGAAGTTGGGGTCGCACAGAGCTCTGAGACAAAGCACCACCCACTCGACTGCATCCCAATGAATGGTCGCCTATGTGCTGTCACATTTAACACTTGGATCAAAGCCTGTCGGCTGTTGTCACAACTGCATACGCTCCAAAAGATAATAATCCGGATGCTGTCAAGAATGTCTTCTATGATTCGATTTCTGAGGTTCTGTAGCAAACAAAGCAGTAGGACATTAGTTTGCCGGCTCGGAAGAAGCGGACACGTTCGGGGCACAGGGGCGACGCACTAACAATGGTGATTGGCTACCACAGTTACGAGCAACTCAAGGACTTCATAAGTTGAGCAGTGCATGTCAACACAAACGACGGCAACACGCCGGGTGAAAGCCATTCGATGCAATCCAGCCATGCAGGCAAACTGACCATATCGCCGTCAATTATCAGTAGTGCTAATCCATTACTGATCGTTGTTCATTTTGGAATAGCCACCTTTTCCTGGATTATGCTGTTGTTTGTGCCTGCTTTGTTTTGTCATTTACCAAGAGACAACTTGCTCGTAAACAAAATAATGAACTAGAAACTGAGCAACGTGGGTATACGAAGTGGCCATCGGAAATCACTGACAATTTAATTGACCGGGTCACAACAGTGGAGTAACCTAAATGAGCGTTGGGCAGAAATATCAACAGCTATGCGTACCTTTTGTGAAGAGGTTTCATACAGGCGAGCGCTGCAGGTACGACAGAAGTGGATTACTACCGATTCAGAAGTGCTTGTAAACACACGTCGGCTGACCCCTCCTGACTCCGAATGTGAACTGAAAAATTTGCGTAAGGCTTAATTCTTCCCGGGCAGCCGATCCCCTGGATCATTTGATGGCCTCCATATGAGGCAGTGGGATAGGTGAGTAACGTTGTCAAAATTTGAAATTTCCGAGCTCAGGGCGTGGCCTCGTGGCTCAGCTAGTACGACGCTTGCCACGTTTGGGAACGCCGTTTCCGTCGCTAGTTCGAATTCACTCGAAGCCCTGATTTTCCATAATTAGGTTATATCTAAGGTTTAAATCTTCGGGTAAGCCAGAGATGGAGGGAGCAGTTGCATCGGTGAAAAGTCGGGTGCTGTTTTCCTTTATTTGTGTTTGCACTGAGACTAATCGACAGTCGTTCCCATTTTTTCAGAGTGCCAGGAGACCATATGATAATCACAGAAGCATTGACCTCATCCCTACCGCACAAACGCCGATCACGGGTCTCACAGTGTAGCGGCTTCTGAAACAGAAAGAGAACCAGATAATAGAACGGACAGGTTTCCAACCTGGTCGCGGTGTATCTATCATAACTTCAACTTGCGACAGACACTGGAGCACCGCCACTTCTTCCAGCAGACGGCTATGGCAATTTCGGATTTGAAGGCAACTTGTAAACCGGTTGTCATACACGTTCTCCGTAGCAATCTTTACCGTAGAGAAGTCACAGTGAAGTATACCCATTTATGAGAATCGTCGTATGCCCCATCTGAGTGCAGACTGCGCATTTATGGGCGGCAATCTCAAGTGTTCTTCATGTCAAGCGCCGTTCGACAGGATGTTCGATTTTCCCCTTCCTTTTCAATTTTGTGACGCATGACGTTTTGAAAAGAGCACTCAGGGTTTAAAATGCATCAGCGCTTACTTTTCAACTATAAATCATAAACATGATGTATTTGTGGGGAAGATACATTCAAAATCTTAGTATTCGATCACCGCTGTTTATGCCCATAGACTGGCTGTGTGAGTAATTCAACAGTTCATCAGCGCATATCTGACGGGTGGACGAACAAACAAGGCGAATAAGGTGATGAAAACGCACAATCCTCGACAGCAGAACCACGTACTCGCTATATCGACGGAACGTCTGCTGCACCGCGCATTATTCATTGTGGTTGTTCATGGCTGAAATAAACATCCGAACGATAAGACAACTGTGTGGTTGCGAGCTAGGAGACCTTTGACCGTCCAGATGGGCAAGGTTATTAGATGTTGTATACATGGTTGAGGATTTAGAGATCACCTATATCGCTAGTTGGGAACAGACATGGCAGCGTGTCGCAGTCAACGGAGCTGCATCTGCTAATTTGTTGGCTCTTCTTTCTTATGGAGCTCTACTGTCTTTTTTCTCTCTTTCTAGGCCACATATTTGTACTTGTTTATCAGTTTTCTATGCAGGAGACCAACGCCGGGAGGGACGGCTACTCGAACCATAGTACTATGGTTCCTGGCAGGATATGATTATGACGATGATGACATGGTCACAGCCGTGCAGTCATGTAAAATGAGATATCCGGTTGAGAACGTGATGCGTAAGTGAGAGATACATCAGCTGTACATGAAGGCGACGTGTGAGAGACAAGGCGAAGCGACAGCTCAACAGAACGGAATGCCAGTGAGTGGCGTCAGCTGTATGCTTGATCGTTTGAAGTGAATACGGAAATCTCTGCTCATTCGATCAAATGTGAAAGCGTATGTAAGGGTTTGTAATAAATGTGGAGAAAATCACAATCAGTACTCAGAAATGGCCCATAGTAAACAAATGGGGTCGCTGCATGACCAGCATTGCCCTGGAAATGTGGTAACACAAAATATGTCCATTGTCAAAGGCTTGAAGGTGACTAATGCAAAAATTTTGAGAAATGACATACTTTTTTGAACAGCCTCGAAGGACTTCCACTGCAGCTTAGCTGAATATTTAAATATTATAAGGCACACAACATACTGCACGAAACAACCCCCCCACATGTTTGCGTTCCGGGGCAGGAGGGGATTTAAATAAAAAGCCACACATCAACATTTCTTTCTTTTGTTCGGTGCTGAATAAAGTGTTACAGTGAACCAGAATGAAAACCCACTTTAGTAACGGAGAAAAATCCATAACGAGCAACCCGAAATGTCCGCGCGATTGAGAGTTTACTCTAGTGATGAATTTAAAGCCTCTAGTTTCTCTGGTTCAACACGTGTAATATTCCATCCTTGCTGTATTCCGGCATGAATCAGTGATACGGAATGTGTGGTTTCGTAACAGATGTGATCCCAGTTTTACTGTTAGATGGCTGTCGCCTGCTTCGATAATGGTAGTTGCTGAAACGGTGCGAATATGCAAGGTACGTTTAACGCTGAAGCAACTTGCGGGAATCGATTATCTAGAGAGGTTGCACCGTTTTGTTGCATAGCAATAAAATAATGGAAGGGAAGGGTGTAAGTGGAAGGAGTAGAAAAATGAGAAGAAAGAGGACAGAAAAAGAGAACGAAAACATTTAAGGTACATAAGGCTATATGTGCCCGAGTGCCAATGGTCTTCGTCGGATAATTCAGTTGCCCGTCTGCTTCTTGGGTGCGTCAATTGATGGTGCCGGGACAACGGTCCCCGATAGTTCATTCCATGTCGAACAGACTCGGAAGACAAAATTATGTCGTCAGCGGAAGAAGTGGCTACGTGGTAGAGAAAACTTGTACTTATAACCCCCGAAACTCATAGTGTCGGCGACTGTGAAAATGTTTTTGTTAAGTTGGTCTGAGGGGCATAGAGTTTCTTATGTTGGCATGAGTTCGCCTCTCAAACGCTTGTAGCCTCAGTGGAACGGCTCCATTTCCGACGGACGGTCTTCACATGACAAGTAAGGTAGACCCTAAACCCTTCTACTGGCCCTCCTCTGGACAACTTCTAGAGCAGTACGGCACGTGCCCACGTGTTGATTTCCAGAAGTTGCTTTACGGGTTTGTCGTAGATGCGTGATATGTATTGTAGTGGTCTGGAGATAACCCACGTCTTCCTGCTGTACAATGTGTAAAATTCTTCCCAAAATCCTAGTCCACATTGCATACAGGATGGTAGGAATTTTTATCGGCTGTCTGTTTGCTGCATGCGGTCGCGTTTTTGTTCACGTGTTCTTAGGCTTGTGAGCACCAATGGCGACACGGACACTCCCGGCTTGCGCGCGCACCAAACGGTCGGATCTGTAATCTCCCTAACTGTTTCCGATTATCGTCGTCCTTTAGTGTGCACTAGTTCTTTACCACAATAGTCAATAACAATAGAAGGGGTCACGACAAGCAGCTTTATAAGCCTCGACCCTATACCTTGCTTAGGCAACAGTTGCTCTCTTACAGGGTTATCAATCACTGGAACGATCTTCCATAGGAGGTTGTTAGCTGCTGTTCTAGAGACCGCTTCAAAGTTTTATTAGATCCTCACTTATTTAAGAACTTGCTGGATTATTATTTTATTCTGTTTTGCTAGATTAGTATTTTACTCCATTCTGGGTATTTTCTGTAAACCCCTAGAACGGTACTACACCCTGTTTTCAGTGACTGCTTTTTAGGTCAACAGAAAACCGCTGACATCGAAACGGACAAACTGACTGGATCCGGGTGACTTGGGCCTCCAACTTCGAACCCGTGAACGAATTGCTGAAATCGCTGGCGCTGATTAAGATCTATCGTAGTTGTCGTACAGTGTATGTTCCGTCTCTTTCTATTACTCCTACTTTTGACCTAGCGTCCGAAATTTATTGTACCTACCTGAAGAACGTTGAATTAGTGCACTCCCACGGTAAAGTATTGAGTAGGAAACTCCCGAGGCCCCCACTGAATACTGCTGCCATCTACTGGCTTTCTTCACCAACATTATAATGTCACTACTAAGAAGAGGTTCGATGTAAGTACGGTAACTAGATCACGCTTCCGGTGGACAGCGGCTAGGGTACCACCATCAGCGCAGTATGACCCAATACTACGTTGACGAATGTGCGTGGTCTTTGAGTTGAATGTGTTGGGGGGCAGTCAGCTTTCCACACACCATAGAAATAGGGCAACAAGGTTCCTTTGGAAGACTTCTGAATCTTCAACGCTGTGTAAAACTTGTCAAAGCTTCCTATCATCAGTATACATCATAACAGGAAAGTTACTCCTGGAAGTCGTTGACACAAATTAAGAATAATGAATGACCCAATACAGAGTTTTGCGGTATGCCAGTTATGGCTTTAAACTGTATGGATAACTCGCCATTGACTTTAACCCTGTAAATGTGACATTATGGGTTTGTCTAGTCTACAAATAAAGCCTAGTCGCATGAATCCTGATCATTTGAGTTGCCAGGCAGAATACTGTGAACGACTTTATCGGACACCCTCATGAAATCTGGGAACACAGCGTCGACTTGGAGGCGTACTTTGGCTGCTGCCGTTCTCAAGTCAGAGGTAGCCAACAGGTGAGCCGTGTATGTTTAACCATAGGTGAAACCCTGTTGCATTGGCGCCGAAATTGGATGAGTATCTGAGTAGTTCTGTTGATGATTTTACTAAGGTCTGTCGGATAATATCTAACAGTTACGAAGTTCGCCGGTATGGTGTTTCAAGGCCGGTAAGAGTTGAAAACGGCCATTTGGGCGCGTAAGGAGAATTTTCACATTTTTCGTGATATTTTAGAACACATTTTTCACGACGATTATATAGATTTTATCCAGTGAATGACTTGTATTACAATGACAAAAATCGGCTATACCCCAAAATTGCTCATATTTGCACTTTTTTAGGAAACATTTTCCGTTTTTTCCGATAAATGCATCATAGTAGCCTTCGTGGTTGAGTTAGCGTTTTGAAAATGCTTCCATCGAAATTTTCTTGATGGAATACATTATCCCAGCCTGCGGAAACAATCAGTTTTGCGTGATTTGGGGGATAGATATGGATTTGTTATCCCCGATCACATTGCGTTGGCATTGCATTTCACACTAAATATCAAAGTAATCCCCAACAAAATCTATGCCACCACGTTCGTGAGCTAGTTATCTATGCGGATTATGTGTTCAGTTTGTTTCGGGTAGAACCCGGTCAAAGAATTGTCCCTCCCAAGAACGATTACATTCGACGTTATCACGTGTTTGTTTCTATCTACGGTCCATATGGGACAGTGTGAACCTGTGCGATATGTCTTACTCTATCATTGCTATCCTGCGTACTGTCTAGCTCATGGCTTACTGGCGTGGTCTGAAGTTAGTTTGCTATTCGTATGCAACTTAACGCTCGCTTATCCAACAGCTAATGGCCCATTTTGCAGACCGTCATTTCTCCGGCATGATCAGTGTCGATAGGTGGCCTCACGTTTTATTATCTCCTTTAAAAACGCTGACTCAACCATCTTTATTCTCACGTCATCTGCCGCTACCGCATTCCTTGTCGGCATTCAATCTGAGCCGTGTAACTGCCTAAATGCCAAAGGTAAACATTTCATTTTTATCTGTTTGTTTGGGTAACTTATAATTTCTGTCATTTCTTGCTGCGCGAACGATTGTTTTGCTCAGAGCCAGCCATCAACCATTTGTTTTAGTGAGATCAAACCCATTTTACATCCCCCGTTGTTGAACGGTGCTCATTAGTCAAATTAGTTGTAGGGCACACTCATTGTTCGTTTCCCGAGGGTTTCTGACGTTCGAGGTGAAAGATTTAGTTTTCCCGTATACTGGTTCAGCTAGTGCCGTATTAGATCTAGATTTTTCCGGGCGCCCTCCCATTAACCGTTTCGAAAATAGATTATATCCACTGTCGTTGGACAGTGAGAAAGGTATTCATCGGATAATTAGATTACATGTGACTGGGTGTAAGCTTGAACCGTTAGCAAATGATTCCATGTCTTTACGAAGTCATCTGTCATGGTCTCCATTATTTTTGGTATGCTTGACAGTAGAGCTATCAGTCGAAAATTCCTACCGTTCGCTCCATCCCTACTCCTGTAATGTAGAGAGATGACGCTGTGCTTTCATGTGGCAGGATGAGAACCAGTGAAACATTAATGCTGGAGCAAACGAGCAGACGTTTCCACCGGCCTATCGGTGCATTCTTTCAGCATGAATGGGACTATATCATCAAGCCCTGGTAAATTTTAATCGGGTAGAAAGAGTGACTTACGGCGTACGTCAGCTGGGTGAAGTTAAGGCATAAATCGGTAGGACCGTTACGGTTGAAAACTTAGGCGCATGGGTCCGTATCGGCTGAGCTGCTGACGAAAGACGCATGTTGGGCACGTAATATCCCGGCTTCCTCGGAATTAGTAGTCCTGATGATTCCACGAGGGGAGATAGCAGCTTTCGTTCCGGTCATGAAAGCCCTGTGTCGGAAGAAATTTTTGGGATATTCAGCCGTGGATTTTGTGCGTGGTACGTGGCGAACCGTGTGATCGATGACTACGGTCGCTGCGCATTAACTGCGACAACAAGTCTAGGCCAAGTGTGAGGCGCCATTCTTTAAGAAAAAGTGCATCCCATAAGGCTCATTTCTGTTTCATTGGACACTTGGTTGACGGTTTGAACCAAAACAACTTACACACAGAGCGTGAGGTTTAAAGTGGGACTAAACTAGTTATCTCGGTGTTTAGGTGTGACACAGTATGTTCTAAGTTTTCTTCTACCATTCTCCACGCATTACATGGTAGCCGGTTGGCTTGGGATAAGTGTTCCCGCATCTTTCGTAAGTTGCTTCTGAAATTGCTTCGAGCCGGCACTAGGAGGTTGGTGATAGTGACTTTACAGGCCTTGGCGAAAACTAAACGCGACATGGTCGCTGGCGCTCAAGGCAGCACCAACTTCGATGATATCCACCATGTGGTTTTCAGAAGTTAACGCTGTGTGAAGGCGAGATGGTCTGTAAACCCCTCTCTCCATCTGGACTTTGGTGTCATGTTCGGCCATGTAGAACGATGGCGCAATACCAAAGGGCTGTAGTGGTCCGCCTAGTACATCGTGCATTGTGCCATCCCATACTGTGGTCACGGACGTTGCACGATGAATGACGCCGACAATGACGTTTGATGGGTGAGATGTCCCGACATTTTCCCACTGGGACTCATTAGGTGAAAGCAGAGCCGGATTCTCGTTTAAGGATGTGCGTAATTCAGCACTAACGTAGACAGCTATGACCCCACCTGTGCTGGCTGGCCGATCCTCGAGAAAGGCATGATAACCGCGAGGTTCTGTCCCCTGGTAGGATATATTCGGCGTTAGTCATATCCCTAATATAACTACGGACTTGGGCTTCTTTGAGTCAACAGTCTTTCGCAGTTCCTGCACCTTGTTTCTTTCGGAAAGAACGTTAATGAACATATACATCGGGTAGACATGTTTACCTACGTACATTATCTGGGATGATGTCTGCTTTCGGATGAGTAACGGGCACTACCCAGGCTAGGCTGACTCTTTCGACGTGTGCCGTACCAGTTTTTGGATCTTGCGGGAAGCAGTGGACTATTGATGACCTCCGGTATCTTGGCCACGCTTACCGCCATGGGAGGCGTGCTAGTAACAGGCGTTCGACGCTCCGACCTTGATCTACTTGCGTGAAGTTTAAGCTCATGTGGAAAGTTGTTTTTTAACGTATACTGCCTGCGAAGCTCATCGGATAACCTATCTCTTGCGGTGAGGGTGATTCGCAATATTCTGGGGTCCGAGATGGAGCACAGATGTGCTGGGCACGGGAGACGTTGAAAAGACCATGATTCACACTTGCTTACTTTCAGATTTGGTTTGGTTCTTTGAACATCCACTGGCAGATGTGCATGTAAATAAGCAGCGCATCCGCGTCTTTGAACTCCCTACAACATGTATAACCAAACAACACGTTCGATCGTATTGGGAACTTTTGAGGTTGCGATATGCCGTTCGTCGGGTCTCCTTGACTGCCCTAGCGACGTCTGGCTTTACTCCCGGACGAGTGTCGTTGAGTCTGGATGGGAAGACGTCGGTGGCAGAAAATCCTAGACGCGGATTAACCGGGGCGTACGCTTTAGTGAAATCTGCAAAGCCTGCATAGTGTGGACTTGTCCTGTATGCTTAACCTAGGTAAGCTATAAAGAGTTCTCGGTTACAAACGATCGCTGACTTCTTTCGATAAAGCAACTTGCTTTCGCCCTCTGCAGCGTTATAGATGATGAGAGTATGTATAACGAACTCAGGACACTGTTGACGCCTGAGCATTTCTGTGCTTTGCCTTCCGAATGGGGAGGCTGGTTTGTGACTATGAGATTCGAATAACGGTCTACAGCATTTCCGGTTCGTGCTGATTAAAGAATTGAACGCGGGGGCCTGCTGAAGCACAGTCATACTGCTTATGACACGTGTCTCCGGCAACTGTGTAGCTCGCCGGTACGGCGATTCAAGGTTGAAACGAGTTGGAAACGGCCGTTTAGGCGCGAAATAGATTTTTCACATTTTTCATGAAATATTAAAATGCATATTGCGGGACAAATATATAAACTTTATCGAGTATAGTGGTAGTGTTGCAATTAGAAAAGTCAGCTTTGCTAAAAATGGTTAATATTTGCATTTTTGTTGAGAAAAGGTCACGCCATTTTTTTCGATAAAAACATTGTATTGGCCTTCCTAGTCGATTTTACATTGTGAAAATGCTTTCATCGGAATTTTCGCGGTGGAATGCATGTTCCCGTTCCGCAGGATCTTTCAGTTTCGCGTGGTTTGGGGGATATAATTGAATTTGTAATTTTTGGCCACGTTGCGTTTGCATTGCATTGTACACGAAATAGCACAGTAATTCTTAATGAAAACTGTGCCGCCACTTTTGTTGGTTAGTTATACATCTGAATTATATATTCAACCTGTTCCCCTGATAGTACTTCCGATGGAAAACAGTCTACGTTATCAAGTGGTTGTTTTTACCTACGGTATGTTGTAAACATGGGTAACACGTCATACTCGATCATTAACAACGTGCGTATTGTTTTGTTTATTGCTTGCTGACTACGTTTCAATGTAGTTTGCTATGGGTACACCAGTCGATGCTTACTTGCCTGACAGAAGATGACTAACTTTGTTTCTCATTATTTGTCCGACGAAAACATTGATTCCCACCTCTATCATTTCAGCTACAACCCTTCGATCTTCGTATCATGAACGCTTATGATCTCAAAGATAGTTGGGCTGTTTTTTCCGGATGCAGACCTCACTGACGGCTGCCGATATGTTAACTCATTCTTAGTCAGAACTGAAGGAGATCAGTGTAACTAATGCTGAACGGTCCAAGTACAAGTTTATTCTGATTTCTCTCGTGTTATTCTTATCGACGTTGATCATAGGTTGAGTGAACTGGACGGAGCAGCTACTACTGTGAAGGCATACTACATACTCAGGCCTGACCACAGTTTAATCCACGTTGACGGAGCAGCTACTAGGTTGGTTCCGTGATGGACAACTCTCGGCGGAATTGTGAACCGTGTAAACGACATTTCCGTCCGAAAATGTTGTACATTTAGAAATACATCTTTCTCGCTAGAGGACGCATTCACCACCTGGCCACCCAGGGCGTTCAAGAACAGCATAACATTCACAGCCACTGCGTTGAAAAGAGGCTTCGAGACAGCCGTTATGTTCCATCGACGCATAAGCTTGGCATTGTGCATGGCAGGTCGAAGCAGACGGTTAAATTAGTCTGAGGAACAACGCTCCTATCATGGCCGGATCCGGGAAAACTCACAAGAAAGAGGGAGCTCATTCCATCGTCGAAGTAGATGAGTCATTGTTTATGTAAAGGAAACAACACTGTGGACGTCACTTTCGAAGGCGTGGGTAATTGGTGGCATAGAAAGAGAGATGCAGAAGTTGATTACGATAATCTGCAGGAGTGCTAGCCGTAGAAGGTGAGTTCCCGAGCTGTCGTGTTCGAGAAAATTATTTTCCTGGAATAAATCGTTTTAATGGTTTGGCAGCTGGTGCGGAAATTGAAGTCGCCGAAATCTGCATCATGGCCTCATATCTGTTTGTTTTAACTGACCATTAATTAAAAACCACCCTCCCGTAATTGTTTTTCGGAAACTGGTACGGCTGCTGTTGTCGTGGTCGATTGCGTGTGTGAATGTTATCACAAGAATGCTGGGGTTGTTTCTAATGTACTTTTTCATTTTCGTCATTTGTTTTTTAATTTTCACTTCCAGTTGTTTATTTTTTATTTGTAAGAAATGGATTATATTGCTATTTTCAAGGCGATGTTTGAGGAACGTGAATTTCTGACCTTCTGACACTTTTTGGAGTGTCTTCAGAGGTACATGGACGAGGTGGGCTTTATGTTCGTGAGACGAGCCATAGGTCGAAAACTGCCTTGAAGTACGATAAGGTAAGATGACGTGGTTTCCTGAAAACTGCGCAGATTTATTGTCGTTGTACGAAGTACAAAATGCGTAGGAGTGTTTGCAGGGGTGTGCGACGTGTCTGGTGGGTTAACTGTTGATAGTTTTAACGAACCAGTTCTCGCGACACATGTTGCAGATCACTATTTCATGTGGTCCGACGAGATGCGTGTCTGGTTGTGAGCTCTTTCGATTCAGAGCACAACCACCCTCTCATTCGTCTGCCATATGAGTCCCATCCTAAGGATCGTGGACTCACCATCGGTTAATTGAACAAGTGCAAGAGTCTGTTCCAGTACAATACACCAACTGCCGACATTAAGCAGTATGTGGCGGATGTTGACGGGAGGTTTATCATAACCGCTGACGGTGGAAACATCCGCCGCAAATTGATACCTTCAGTGTCAAGTGAGTTTGTTACGTAGGATCGGTCACTGTATGCTAGAGAACCTTGATGATATGCTGTCGGTGATTAGTGCTATAGGTGTGGTACGCACTCTGAGGGATGAAGACAACCGATATACGCATATCTGCTTTACCCAGCTAATTCAGATTGAACTATTCCGACGTTTCCCATATGTTGCGAATGTGGATGCAACTCGCGGCACGGCGCACTAAGTCGTTCTCCTCAGGCATGAATTAACCAGACGCGAGATACTAAAGGCCGT
>LUCH01000966.1:127945-150032 GCA_013368495.1 Paragonimus heterotremus | reverse complement strand
CGCACCCCCGAGCGTGCTTCTCACAACTGCGTTGAGAAATATATATTATTATTATTATTATTTTAAAAGGGCTGAAGAAGTTTTCACCGCTCTTCCACATCCCGCCAGCCCGATAACTGTCTATGAACAGCCTCACTCAGACGCACCGCCATTAGCAGACGCCACAGCTTCGTCGACGACACCAGTACCTACCGTAATTCTTTCCGGTAGTACGGCAAGCCGACCTAAACATCTCGTATGGGATTAGTATCTGTTATACCCCGCACACTTCATTCAAATGACGGGCCAGACCACTGTAAGTATATCGGTCAGCTTGCCTATAGTTGATCTTCTTTGCTTCTGCCGTGCCTGCTACTGTTACTGATGTTTCTATGTCATCTCCAGGTTTGAGACTCTTTTTAGTAAGTACTGCTGAGAACGACCCACTACAGTTGCCACCTTCTGAATATCTCAGAAATAAACAACGTAGAACATACAACAATCTTCACTCCCCATCAAGCTATCGAGGGTGTGGTGATAATCAACCAGAACCTACTTCTCACTGCTGTGGTCTTATTACACCGTTGTCAATACTATGTACAATTCCGCTCGAGAGACAATCGTCATAATCACTCGGTTCAGGGTGTTATTACCACTTTTGCGAAAGCAGCAATGGGTTTGGGCTGAGTCAACCACTTCGCTTTCATAATACTGGAATCCTCACACTTCTGCTCAATTTAAGGTCAAGGCGGAACCAACAGACCCAATTTTCAAATCAGACTTTTCAGGTATCAAGTCATTTCATTCTCGTAGGAGTACATTTACCTTATTGTGTTATAGCTGCATACCTACTTGTTTTTCTCGACTCACACAGCTGTGGTTCTGTCTTGGTACAACAACAATCCCGACTGCTTCACAGCATCTTGAGTAGACTGTTCCCGATGACTTCCGAACGATAAATTTATGTTGGCCTCACCTAGGTTGAGACTTTGGTGGGCGAACGGTCATCGACACTGGTAGCTAAAACACATGGATTTGTGTAGTTGTACCGTGTTTGCTGGTTTTACTTTCCGAAAACTTGGGGAGCTGAGAATCCTCCGCCATGTAACCTGTTACGTTGAGGATATTCCTGAAATGTGAATCTCCCACAGGCAGCAATACCAACTTAACATCCCTCTAAGTCATGCATTATCCTCCAAGTATTTTTGATATGACTTAATATTTACTTAGCCAACCGCGCTTCGTTCATTGCAATTCACAATGGTGCTCAAGCACCTAGTCCCCTGTTTTAAACACAAGCTCTGGGCAATTTCTCATATGCACTCGGCTTCATATCGAATGGTGGCAATTAACATTTCCCCCCAATACAAGAGTCTGTTCGGTTAAAGTTTACCCAGCAACACAGGACCTCAACCTGAAGTAGGGCACTGATAGACACTAAATGGGCACGAATGCTAGTGGCAGACTGTGATTTCTTCGGTTATCGTTGTGGGGGCGAACTTCGCCGCACATTCCGCCTTCTCGCCTTGGTACCTGGTGCAGAAATCAAAATCACTAAAATGTGTGCATATTTGTTTCAATTGAGCTACGATAGGAAACGTCCTTAAAGTACGTTATTTTCTAAATTCGGTAAGGGTTTAGTCGTTTATGTTTGAATGCAGAAGTAGTGTGTGAATAAATATAGAAGAAAATGCATAAATTATCTCATATCAGTAATTGATGGTACTGTTTGACTTTTAGGACATCAATTCTATTGCAACCTTCAAGGCTATTTTTGAAAACCATACATTTCACATTTCCTTATGGTTCCAGGAGTGCCTGCAGAGGTACGTTGATGATATCGGTGTTATTTACGTTCGTGGGATGAGCCGTAGGTCGAAAAGTGTCCTGAAATACGGCAAGGTGAGGTGGCATGGAACCCTGAGAACCGTCTAGATTTACTGTCGCTGTACGAAGTACGAAAGATGTAAGAGTGGATGCAGAGGTGTGCGACGTGTTCAACGGGTTAATACCCTTCTTGTCTAACAACTTGGTTCGCTCGGCATCCGCTACAAATCACAGTATCATGTGATCCGAAGAAGTGCCTGTCTGGTTGTCAGCCCCTTCGAGTTATGGCACAACTTTCTTCTTAGTCGTCTGGCATTTGAGTCCCGTCCTACAAATGGCAGACTCACTGTGTGTGAAATGAACGGCTCTAGGAGTCTGTTCGATTACAACACACCAACTGCTGATACTGAGCGGTACGTCGCAAATGTCTATGGAAAGTTTATCACAACTGCTGACATTGACTTTCAGACCAACTCTGCTGCGAATAATTTGCACTTAAGTGTCGAAAGTTGATCTTTGGTAGTAATGAATGTCCAGGTAGAACGACCGACCCATGAGTCACTGTTGATCGACTATTGAGTGACTGTTGACCGTCTCACGAGTGACTGATAAGTGTAACAAGTGAACACCCTTTAGTCGTTCAGTAGTCAGTCGACTGGCAAATTTACCTTAACCTTCATTTCGTTGTAAGCGCCTGTCAGTTTACATTCTAAAGGCCGTGACTGAGGAGCAGGTCTTACTTTCAAGCTGATTCCCAACGAAATCGTGCCATCGCGCAGCGATATCAAGACATCGGTATAGTTTTTAAACCGACGGTTTTGAGCAATAAATATGTAATGGAAGAACACGAAATGTACACCATTTTTAAAGATTCGGGTGACTTCCGGTAATTACTATTTCTGCCTTCTTTTTGATCACCTCGTTCTTTACGTTCTCCATCCATCGGCATACATTTTGACATCCGTCTGACATTCCAAATGCAACTGAAAGTAGAATATCTCTGTTAATAATGGAAATAGGACAGTAAGCCACTTCAACAAAAGCAACGGGGATATTGTACTGATCAAATTAATCGAATGCTTATTAGTGGTCCAATGATAATTGGGAGGCCGTGAAAATGCTAAATCAGCTTGCACAAATTTCGGCCACTTATACAAGCTCGCAGAATCCAAATGAAAGTGGAATATCTCAGTTAATATATGAAATACGACAATATTCCACTTTAGTAAAATCAGCCAGAATAATCTGCTTATCAAGTAAGTCAAATGCTTATTACCCTGCTAGCGTAACTAGGGATAAATTAGGGTAAATCCGCAATTCCGTCTAATGAGCCGATCCGGAGATCATTTAGGAATTTGTTAGGGATTTTAAAACCGCTCCCTAATTTATCCCTACCAAGCGCAACGTACTAATTTTCTGATTGGTCTACTTTCCGTACCCTAATTTTGTCCTAAAAGAACCCTAAACCACCCAATTTACCTCTAAATTACCCCGAAACCGCCTAATTTACCTTCAACTTATCATGAAATGACTTACTCACCCCTGAACTAACCCGAAAAGGCGTAATTCACTCTCACCTTTAACCTGAAAAAAGTAACGGGATCCAAAACAACGTACGCGTTTTATCTTGCAAATACTGCCCAAATGTAATATACCGTTCTGACGCCGTGATACTCTGAATGGAAAGAAAACCCATCGGAGGTGAATTGGGGAAGTTTATTACAATAAATGAAACATACAAAATTGGTTCTTCTCACATACATCTCACACTTCCGTATGTGATTCTATTTCCCGGAAAAAACATACGAAAGTGACTAGAATGAAATAAAACAATGTGCACACAAGAAAGAATACTTAATTCTTGAACTCACGACCTCAGGTAACGTGACAACACAATTGATTAAGACTTTTGGTTTGCACGGGTGAACGCTGTTGGAAACAACTTCATGCAAACACGCATGACATACCCACAGTTGAGACCCATAAATATCCAGCTCACGTCGCTCTCATTGCCTTCCTAGATTTTTACTTCCAATGTGGTCCCTGGCCTTCTCAATCGACACTTTCCCTCACGCTCCCAGGCGTCGTAGAACCAACAACACACACTTGTTAACGGCATCTCGCCCCGTTTCCGGACTCATTTCCTGAGACAGAACGGTTTCTACGTTCGACATATATTACATGACTGCTACAGTTCACTAACCTTCTATTACTCGCCGTAGAATGGAGTCTTTGAAGGCGAGTTTATTTCGTCCTCCAGCATAAGTCATCTCCACTGCCAGCTGTGATCCAATGGCCTCCCGTGCGCAAAGGCGAAGCGGTAGTCTGGCAGAGGGAGCACTCATTACTTTCAGGTAGTCCATCTAACAGTGTTCAAATTATTAGCCGTACACTTACCATAACTCTTTTGAGCTACTGGCTTTATAGATTAGCTTTCAATTCACAAAAACTCGATGAACTATTTATAAGCAGAGCATGTGATCGGATGTCGAGCACAGCCTGACCGTGAGCGTCCAAATCGGAGAACAGGCGGCGTTGATGGAGACGTTCTTTCAAAATGGCTACGTCTGTAATCAACTCCTGCTGCTTGGTAGCAAATTTCTGGAACCCATACATTACCTTGGATAGCTGAGAGGAGAAAGCTGATTCGCTTTGCGGTGAAGATGCTGCCAGGTGAGCCATGGACGAACTGGCGGACAGTTGCAGCGAAGTTAGCCACGACATGAGAATAAAAGGGCGAAAGTTTGGGGCAGAAATGCAAAAACACTGGGAGGGAAGAAAACGTGGGGGCGGCTGAACGGGGCTGGACGGGAGTAACGGCTGGAACGGGCATTTCAGTAGGGGAGACGGGACGGTGGGATGCGCGAATACCGACGGCGGGAGCAACGGGACCGTAGACAACAGCGTCTGGGGGACGCTGACTTGAGGCGCAAGTGGGTAGCACTGCTTCTTTTCCGAGGAATCAACTTTTTCCACGGCGAACGTGGGATACGGTACAGCTGAGACGCTAGTGGCAAGATTGAGCGGGCAGCTGTCGAAGTCCTTGGATGGTGACTGAGACTGAAGTTTCTTGAGTCGTTTGCTGAGAGCCAATAGGAGTTTGAAGCACATCAGTAATAGTGGGACCTCTGACTCCGTTCTCCCAATCGCACGGCTATATCAGACGAATCTACGTCTGATGTAATCTCCGCCTTTTTAGCATAACGACCGGCCTGTACATGACATAATCACACACAATCACTTGTTGTGCTAATTACTCTGACACATATCTTCGCAGAGTCGGGCGGGGTAACCCAGTGATCCCTCACAGCTGCTGTAAACTGGATAGACGGGTAATTTGGCCACGATGCTATACCATCGTGTATCCATGTGGAACTCAGCACCGCGGAATATTGTTCCTTATCCTCCAACACAGTTACAACACTGTGCATCTGCAGTAGAAGTTCTTTAGTTGCTACAATAGAAACGTAATTAATGATAAATCAAAACGAGCTAAAGGTTGTAAGTCCAAGACGAAATCTTATTAATCTTCACACGACGTGCTATTTACAGGAATGCAAAATGGAGATAAAAACAAAACGTGGGTAAATGTGGAAGAGCAACCCCCTAGCGTTAATGAGAGACGCCCTAGCTATGCAAACGTCCGGAGATAAAACAATGACAAGAAGCATGCAAATGGTGATAGGAATAACTATGGGTGGAGGAAGGTCGGAATGTGGTAACGGGATGATAACTGGCAGTGCTAACTTCAGAATCGGGAACGCATACATCACCGACGATGCAAGGACCATTATTAATAAGGGCAGCGCCGTTTGGGCGAGTGTTTAAAAGCCAACTGAAACTCTTGATACAAACTAAGCGTCCAGGCAAAGAAGGACAACTAATGGGAGAACTAACATCAGAAGGAAATACTTGGACGGGAAGAGAAGCGGAAGAACTTTCTGATAAGCTCCCGTACAATTGTTTCACAGGTCACGGTGGCTCATTGAGCACTGAGTTTATTCGATACATAAAAGGCTTGAAAGGAAAAGCAGAAAAATTATCCAGTAAACCACGCATGGCTACACCATCGACAAGATGTTCCAACGAATGCACGTTGTACACTATCTCTGCCCGACCATGCGCCTTACGATAATTCAACAAAAGCACGCTCACTAATGGTTTTGCAAAGACTTGATGGGTAACGCTAAGGGTGGATGATAAAACATATATATGTACACAGACAAATCTTGCCATCGGCCAAAACATTCCGTAAGGCAACCGCTCCGATAAGTAACAGAAACTGTCGACACTTCGTAGCTTTCCAGGTCTTGGAATCTCTCAGTCCCCGACAGTTTTGAAGGAATTCACAAGATGGGCTATTCCGGCATTCCAACGCCCTTTGTTTGCGCGTTTGATGGCTTGTGAGTCTATGCGAACGTTTCTGAAAACCTGCCCTGGTGTCCAGTCACTAACCGTAGGACGGACAACAACCAGACGCATTGGATGCATATGGTCAATGGGGAAAGTGGAGATCATCCTGACCGGTAACGATATAAATGGGGACAGGGATGCAGGGCGTGTGATTGGAAGCGATGCGTCTTCTCGAGCAAAACTGGTTTGTGGCGTGAACGTGGCTCTCCTTTCGCAGTAAACTACGCGTTAGTCGCACCAATCACAGCCACAGTATGCGCGGTGCTCACGTACCTGTTTAAAGTACGAGAGAGCCCGCGTATCATTGATTGCCGCGTTTAAATTGCAAGTAACGATAACATCGCCAATAAGTAGGACATTGCGTAACACATCATGCAATTCTTGCATTACGTCCGAAAGATGTATATTGATGTCCTCCGGTTTGCTGTTCCCTCCAAACACCCCGACCACAAACGGTTCACTTACGATCGGCTCATTCGGGCGGTAGAGCATAAGCCATATTGTGAACTTCCCTGCACTCGGTGATGATAAACCATCCATATTCAACCGAATTGCAATGGAAGCCACATGGTCTAGCCGCCCGCTTAGAATGACATTCACAGTGCCCTTAACCAAACCCAAATGAGCGTATTTGCCGGGATAAACAAATGGCGAACATCTCGGCGTAACCAACGACGTCTACGCATCACTGGGTAACCCCGGTATTCTTTCTTCCAAGATGTGCAAAAGTCGTGTCACCTGCACCTTGGGAGTGTTGCTGGGAGTTGCCTAGTCCCGCAGGCGGTCGATAACGCTAGCGTTATGAAGAGCACTTTCCGGATCCTGCACAACAATTTCTGTTATGTTTTCCTGTATATCTGAAATCAATCGTTTTATTATCATCACAGTTTAAATCGACTTCAGATAGCGGATGTGTTACATGTCCCAGTAAGGAACCATTAATGGATGCAGGACGTTGGGAAACGTCCATATTATGCAACGAATATTGTGCATTGCGACTGAATCCATCGAGTGAACGTGGCACATTACAATGAGTGGTGGAACGACTCGCTAACACTTCAGAAAACCACTAAGGGTTTAATAAATATATTGATGTCTCTTACTTCAGCGTTATCGTGGTGGTGATCAGACACAATCACAACGCTGGCGAGCCTCACAAAAAATAGACACGGTCAACAGGGCGCAAAGTTGGACAGAGCGCTCATGAATAATCGAAACGGTTAGAGTTCAGCTGAACTATTACCTGGTTTATGGGCATGACAAACACTTCTTCAACTTTAATGTAATCCGTTTGTGTTATGCACCTCGTGTATTAAATAAATAGGCAGCATACTGGGCACAGGCGAATACGTACGTTTTAACAAGCCAACGAACCTTTGGTCGAAAATATCCATCTCTAAACGACCCCTAAAACACCCTAATCTACCCCCAACTGTACCCCTAATTAGTGCTGGCAGGCTTAGCCTTGGCTAATCGGTCATCCATGTCAAATATAACTATAGTTGTTTTCCTACAGGAAACTAACACTGACGTGCTTAGTTTTGACACATGTTACCCAGTTTAACAACCATTACCACATCATATTAAGTTTGCAGCTTCAGAAAAAGCTTAGTTCACATGACGGAACAATGATTTTATCGCCGTAAGGAAAATCAGGTCTCCTTGCCTAAACAACGGACATTTTAGGGAAATGATATCTGGCTACTTCTAGTACAATGAATTTCATTATATCGCAATATTGATTTAGCGATTTAACTCAGTTTCACAGTTCCGGTAAATATTTCATTCGTTGTCATGCCATTGAACCTGTGCGCGTTTCGTGCTCGCGTCTTTAAAACATTAAAGCAAAATAACTTTCCGCAACAGAGTTGTACGATTTCGGAGTTGTGGCACGCCACACAATTATAAAACTCGCGGTAACCTGAAAACCACCACTACTCCAAATAATTCGTAGATTCTTTCGGTCTACCTATTGGATGCGACCTAATTGGTGGGAATGTTCAAGTGAATAAACGTGTGTTAATCATGTTCAGTTACCTGTAATTGCACATTGAAAAGTGATTTGCAAAATTTACTGACTAACGATGATCATCTCTACGTCACCCTTGAGGTAATTAATATTATTCTGTTTAAGTGTCCCGGGCTACATTAGTTGGAAATGCTACAAAGTTCAAACTTGTAAACGGGGATAAAATTTAAGCACTCAGTGGAAGGTAACCGATGATCGAAAACCACCGTAGGCTTTAGAAGGTCTGGCAGGTTGCCTTGGCACGGTGTATCGTCATCAGAAAATTGCTCATCTGTTATACTTGCATGCGAATACACCTGGAGCAAGTTCCAGAGAATTATCTGGTAATTATTTACTTCGCCGGTATGTCGATTCAAGACCGAAAAACGAGTTGAAAACGCCCGTTTAGGCGCGAAGGAAGATTTTTCAAACTTCTCATGAAATATTAAAATGTATATTACGAGACAAATACGTGGATTTTATCGAGTATAGTAGTTATGTTGCAATGAGAAAAATCGAATATATCTAGAAATTATTCATATCCGAGCACTTGTTGAGGAAAATGTTTCGCTTTTTTTGATAAAAGCATCACGTTGGTTTGTGTAACGGATTTTGCATTTTGAGAATGCGTCCGCCGGAATTTCCATGGTGGGATACACATCCCCACTCCACAGAATTTCTCAATTTTGCGTGGTTTGTGAGATATAGTTGGAATTGTAATTTTCGACCGCGCTGCGTTTCCATTTCACTGTACACAAAATATGAAAGTAATTTCTATAGTGAAGGTTCGGGGTGTTAGGTTATTTCAAAGTTGAACATCACCCACACTTGATCGCAGTCTTCGCATTCACATAAATCTCTCGGCTAGTCCACTTTGAAAAGAAGCACCAGATTGGAGTTTCGCTGTTATTAGAGCTCGTCATCAGTATATATCCTTGTCCGGCTCAAAGTTTGTACTCTAACCTTCTTGTTTGTGAGACTAACGTGTTAACCACAAGGCCAACAAACTCACAGTGGGCATGACCGAATAATCACGCCAAACCACGTTAAATTGAGGACTTCTGTGGAGTGGGGATATGTATCCCACCATGGAAATTCCGGCGGACGCATTCTCAAAATGCAAAATCCGTTACACAAACCAACGTGATGCTTTTATCAAAAAAAAGCGAAACATTTTCCTCAACAAGTGCTCGGATATGAATAATTTCTAGATATATTCGATTTTTCTCATTGCAACATAACTACTATACTCGATAAAATCCACGTATTTATCTCGTAATATACATGTTAATATTTCATGAGAAGTTTGAAAAATCTTCCTTCGCGCCTAAACGGGCGTTTTCAACTCGTATTGCGGCCTTGAATCGACATACCGACAAACTGCGCAACTTATATTTCAAAGACTAGAGGAAACTATGATGAATCTTGCAACTCGTAATGGTGCAAAAATTTCATTTGCGAACACATAGACTTAAGCATTTGATAACACGAACAATGTGAGCTTTTATCCAACTAGAATCAAAGTACTTTTACCGTATCGATCATACCAAATTAAATAACTTTTCCAAAAGGCGAATAAAACTGTTGATTTTCTGTAAACGGGATGATGTTTATGATCATCATGTGAGGGTTGGTTTCGAAGATAACTAAGCAACTGCCCAGCCAAATACTTGGTTAGTTGCGTCTATTTCTGACAAGCTTATCACAATAAACGAAACCTACAGACGTCTACGCACGGCCGTTACAACAAGCGGTTTGTAATGCACCAGCTATAGTGACACTCACACGTCACGTATCCAGCATACACCCCATTAAGTATGACCAGAAAGTGTGTGAATGTCGCCCTTGTGTTCAAAAGGCCAATGGCGTGGAGCCAGTTGATCGGCTAGTCTGAAACCGAAACCCCTTTCTCTTGGAAAACAAACAGACTGAAACTTCCGTTGTAAGACCCAAACCGTTGAAAAAATATGGAAAATTTAATTTTAATTAATGCATTTCAGTATAGGAGTGGATGTTATTGCACTCCACACGGGATAAGGAAAAAACAGTTCGAGTTTTGACTAGAAGAAACTAGACAAAACATTCACCATACAGTATATCAATGCAGCTGAAGCAAAAGAATAGTAGAAGGCCGCATAGACCCAAAGTTTTCGAAAAATGGGGCAGATGAGGTGTCAAACGACGGCGGTCGTTGGACCAGGCAAACAAGCGAAGATGAATGAAACGATTTAACCTACTTGAGCGTAACTAACACGTCGTCTCTCCACCGATGTTTTAATTTGGGTAAGTTGGTGGCCGATGCATTCAGGTGGACCAAACAATGACACCGATGGTTCAGTCGCGTAGTGCGCGCCTATGCCGTCGACCGCGCGGTGACTTATCATTGAACTTTCCGGCGCCTTTATGGAGCATATTTTTCGTACCGTCCGGTTTAGCGCCAATTACCCCCGACATCTAAAATCAAAGTTAAGACACAAAAGACTAAAGTGCGCGACATCATGGTATATCCGCTTTTGGCCAGCAAGACTACGCTTGCCTGAATTCAGTCGTCCGTGCAGTCGCTGCTTTGGAATACGGCCGTTGCCCACCGCCCGGATATGACCTAGCCAACGAAGCTGATTCAGCGTCACCATCGCTTCCAACCCGTCTGTGTCCGCTCGCCGCGGTATCCGGCCGTCCGGAAGCATGTCTGATCACGTAATACCCAAGATGTGTCTTAGACGTCGCAAATGGAAACGGTTTAGATAACGCAGGTTTCATTGATACAGTGTTCAAGTTTTATTGCCGATAGTGGTGTAGACAGTACCATTTGCGGTAGACAGAGTTCTGTGCTTTCCTTCAGGCTGTGGTTCTTCCGGACACGCCTTTCAAGATGTCCATAAGTAGCACCAGGCTTAGCCACACAAACTGTTGACTCGCTGTCCACGGATAGATCATTGGACAAGTTGCCACCCAACTAACAAACATTTGCGTGGCCACCGACAACAGCTCCACTAACGCGGATTCAGGCTGAAAGTGCACAGGCAGCACCCCCACCCATGGCAGGCTAAAAGGGAGAAAATATCTTACCTCTAGTGAAGTCCGGTCAGAACTTGGATGCGGCGGTCGCGAAAGCCGTGGCCAATCTCCGCAGCTCGTTTTGTGTTTACGAACAGCGCGCTGTTGTCTGAGAGCAGAACCATACGCATCGTTGAAGTATGTAACCGGGTTCTGGTGCCGAAACGTCGGATATTCAGCAGGCGCTCATCCGTCCGGTACTCTACCTAAACGCCGTTCTCTCCAGACTCCTGAAAACCAGCTGTTACCACGGCAGTCAAATATAATCTAAATAGGACCGGGGCTGCACACAACCCTACTTCACGCCAGTGACAGGATCGAGTTCAGCATAAGTCGATTCGCACGACTGTGCTTTTGCTCTTATATCCACAAGCAACATACAAATCTAACTGACGAACTAACCTGGACATCCAAACTTACCAAGCACTGTCCATATCACCCCGCAGCTCGCTGAATCAGAGGCCTTGGCGTAGTTCACAAAGAGGGCATACTGAGGTTAGTTGCGTTTGTGGCATTTCCCCTGAACCGTCGAGCAGCAAACACCTGGTCGATCTTATTGCTGCCCAACCGGTCTCCAGATTTCTTCTCATGAACACTGGCTTGTACAACTTCAGGACTCACTCGGTTCGGGGGGACCATTTTGCCCACTTTGCCCACGCATCTCAAAAGAACGGTGTTCTGATAACTTGCTGCCCTTATCTTCAGACATAGGTACATAGAGGCCATCCTTGTACTATCGTGAAATCATTTCTTGCACTCAGATGGACTGAACCGGCTGGAACAAAACACGTTCCAACGCCGGTCCACCATTCTTAAGAATTTCGCCCGGCAACCCCTCTCCGCTACAACCTTTCCATTGCACAGTCGTCTAGTCACTCTCTGCATCTTTCCCAAGTCCGGGGTTAGTGCAAGTGAATATTTGACTGCTCTTTGCAGCACGCCACTCAAGGTCACCAAGTCAGTGGTAACAAGGCAGTTAAACAGGATACTAAAGTGTTTGCGCGAGTCTCCATTGACGTCCCCTGGCTGGGTACACAAACAGTCGTTGTCTACATCAACCAGTAATACGGGTGGCTGGATCGATGGATCGAATATCCTCCTCAGCGAGTTGTAGAATCCCTTCTGTCGTATGTGATCGGAGAAGACTCGACTCTTCTCACCTAGCTTCCTCAACCAGTTGCCCTAGATTCCGCCGGCGCGTTTGTCAAGTTAATGGCAAATATTCCGGAATGTCGCTCTTCTGCCTTCACTACCCACTGTGAAGCCGAGAAACACTGTGGTTCCCTTCCGCATCAAGTTGGGGGTAACCCTGTTTCTGTGATCAAATCGCTCCGGATGTTTCAGTTGTTCGACGCCGATCGCCACGGTGGGTGCCACCGTGATCCGTATTTCCAGCTGTTGCCACACACTCTCGGTGGTAATGGAAACAGTAGCGTCTTACAGACGGGCGGCATCACCACACTGGAAGGTAGTCTTCGCCTCGCAGCTCTCCAACTGTTCAACATCCAAGTTCTGCCGCTGTCCGAAAGATCTACAACAAACGGGCCTACGAACATGGATAAACAATTTGACCCCGACCAGTTTATCGTCTGTACTACGTTCATCGCCGCACATCATTCGTGTGATACGCACTTCATTAATGTATCGCTGCGGAACAAGCATGTAATCAAGCAAGTGATGATGATCGATTCGTTAGTGAGTCCGCCTAGTGAAGCCGCCTGCATCCAGTTTGCATCGGGTGTTCGTGATAGCCAGCTCGTGAGTAGGACTCAGGTGTAACAGACGATCATCGTTCTCATTGACCGAACCGACGCCCTAAGGCCCGAGAACTCCCGGCCAAGCTATCGGGTCGCACCTGACTCGGGCGTTTAAGTCACCAAGAGCAAACAGCCGATCAGCCACCAGTGCCGACCGGATTTTGGCAAATAGCTGATTACTCTTTGTATCACAAGTGTGACGCATAGTTGGACCATAAACACTAACAGACGTTGCACGTTAACCTCAACCGAGCCGCAGGTAAATAAACAGTATTCGAGGATTGATGCCGTACGGTTCGCTTATCATCAAAACATTGATGTGATCAGCGGCTGCGAAATAGACGCTATGCTCCCCAGCACCGTTTGCCGGATAACCTATCCAGTAAAACGTGTATTCAGCACCCGCTTCTCGGCGCTTACCTTGGCCTGTAAGCCTTTCCTAACTCAAGACTAAGATATCGATGCCGTAGCGACTCAGTTCGGTGGCAATCAGCGCAGTGCGACGCTCAGGCCGTCCTGTGGTACTGCGTCGATCTACCAGTGTGTGCTCATTCTACTTCTCAACGGAGACAGTCCTGCGTCCTCGGTGGTGACTTAGGTTAGACTTCGAATTACGGAGATGTGTAAACATTTTCTGTTCTAAAATTTTTCCCAGCGGGGTCACAAACGGAAGGGGAGGGTCTGCCAGCATAATATTTTTGCCTACTTTCACTGTCGGAAAAGGCAAAAATGGCGATCCGGTTTATCCTGCGCGGTGGTCGGTGCAGTGTCATTCGGTTTGTTTTGTTACCATTGTTTACGCTGGTCTGAGTTACTCTCAGGAAGCCCAGACCTGGACAGGAGAGCAATTAGAGCACTCAGGCTAAGCCTTTGGCTCAACAGCCTGTACCCCAAGGCAGCGGGTGACATATACACAGACGCAACACCGATCACTGGTAACAACGATAGTTGCGCACAGGCTCGACAACCACACACTCATAAAGTCAGTACACCCACATAAAAACCAAACAAGTCACATACGGAACCAGACCGAAAGAGAGCAAACATCAAACCGGACCAAAACGCAACGCACTGGCACCATTCACAACGAGCACACCTGCTTTTTGTCTGGCTGCCTCATTTTGGCCACTCTGGTACGGCTGAATCTGCAAACAAATGGATCCCAGTCACAATAGGTCACCAGATCGAAACAGCACGCAAGCCTGACCACCACACCGAGTAAGCAGAAGAGATCAAGAGATATGTGTATGAGAACATACATATATTGGCGGGGTTAGTATGAACAACGGTGCCATAAAGTGGAAATAAACAGTGCATCGGAGGGAGCGGCTACTAGAGTGCACGTATACTGCACATCCAGACGTCATTTATCATGAACGATTTGCAGAACATGCACATGCGAGAAGTGATGGAAAACTTGTATTTGAAGCGTTCGGGACGCATCGTTATCATCATCTTCGATTCCGTTGATTGTCATATTGATTGGAATTTTTTCTGCACCGCGATAGACACTTGGCTTTCCAAACGTCATGATGTGGCTCGCTGAGAGGTATACCTCCCGGCGATTGGCAGGCAGCTTGATTTCATCTGTTTCCACATATTGTTCCGTGTGAACGCCCTGCGACCTCAATCTGGTGTAGACCAATGCAGTAGAGTGAACAGAATTCAATTCTGAAGATTCCCAATGATAGAGTGGGACATGGTACCCTTTCCCTATGCCATTCCATAAACATCGAAGATGGAAACAACCACATGATGGAGTCATTTTCAACCATTTCCAAGAGCAACGTTTCACCGACCAGTATCTACCTGAAATCTCGAAAACAAAGAGAAATAGTATAAATATCGTATAGACAAGGAGGCTGGAAACATTGTCATGCAGGCTTCGCTATCAAATGTGTTAGTGCTCTTGTTGAAATGCAATGTTAACGCTGTACGGTCGTATATTTCCATTTCGACCATACCCCCAAAATGCCGCAAAATGGAACACTCTCAGGCTACAGGATAATGTATTTCATCTCGGAAGTGGCAACGATTGCATTTGTAAGACTTGAAAAAAATGAGCTAACACCAATAACGGGTTATTTTCGCGAAAATGGTGGGAAATTTTCCCATCACCAAGCCGGTACTTCTGGAACTTATTCGATGTACTCCAGTTTTTACACTAACGCCGCTCATTCACAATTGATGTACTGTAGATACTTTGCCTGAAACTCAGGTTTTGAAATTTCAAAAAATATTTAAAATCGAGGATTCGCGCCAAGAGGACCGCATTGCCTTTTGAACGACCTTGAAGGCGAATCCCGTTAAACGGATAATTGCCGTGATATATACACCAATAATTTTTTTCCACCTCATCCGAAACGTGGGTTGCTCGATATCGAACCACATCCTCAAGCTAGGGACTGACAGATATTTTTATATCATAAATTTGTACTTAACCGCTCTCGAAGTGAGCTTTATTTCCTACTTCTTCACGGAAAACTATGTCATTTCGATTGCCAAGTTGACATCTCACCTTTGATACAACCTAGCAGAACAAAGTGGGCAGTGTTTCGCTCCGGTGTTCCCAGATTACCCCACCATTTCAGGCACTTTACCAGGAAAATTCAATGTTATGGGTGTGTACATGCAACCAGCCGGCACGTTCGTAATTCCTCGAAGTCTAGCAGGGGTAGCGCCATGCATGGAAAGTTTTTAATGCTATCAGTGTTCAAACAGTTTTATTATTAGCCCCTTCAGTCAGTGTTGAGGCAACCCGAGTGTAAATAGTCTGAACCCCGCAGGCGCACGCCACCCGAGTAAGTTGAAAAGTACACTGTTGAAACTTGCTCGCAACTCCGCGTTATTTTCACTTCATTGGTTAATCCCTCGTTTTATCACAACGGAACTTTGGGCATCTGTATTAGCACTACCAGTTAATATGACAATTTTTCAGACCTGAAAAATATGACATTTCTACGCGATTAATAGCCGGCTGCAAGAGTTGTCCAGGAAGCGGTTGAATCAAATAAGTAGAGTGATGGTGCAATAGATTTGTCTGTTAACGACACAGTCTTCATTTATATCGTAATATTTTCACAATATGCACGTGGATTAGAATGTTGGAAGAATTAGGAAGCCCACCGTCAGCGTTACGTTATACGTATGTTTAAAAGGTATGCCGTTCTAAGTACACTTGACGCTCTCGAAAAGAAACACCTTCCGGGAACAGCAATGAAGTCTCCTCGGTGAAAACATTTCTTCTAGCGTGAGAGTAATATTAATCCCCTGTTTTGTTTGTTTTCAATGAAACCCTGTAAGTAAAACATTTTGTTTTTTCAGAACAACCAAGCAGCCACTCAGCCATTTGACTCATAATAACTCATAATTCGGCTCTGCGTTATTGTTGGTTAACTGCTTACGCCGTTAGGTTGTACATAATTCTAACCGCACTACTAGCACGCTGACTCCCTGATGGTGCTAGTGCTACTGAACCAAAAGTAGCTGTAGGCTTGAAGTAGGTGAAGCTGTAAGTAATATTATGTATATCAAACTACTACACCCATAAGCACCTTCCTTTGTATCGTAACGCATCTTTGACCGACTAAAGAAAGCGTTGTATTGGATGGTATGAACGTACAAATAGCCGTGACAAGAACACAAACATCATAGGACGATGAGTGATTGGCAGTCGGGGCGGACTATCGTATCCGCAAACCATTAACATTATAAAAGTATAAAGAGGAAACGAATCCGCGTCACACCATCTGGTGTTTGCTGCCGTGTGACCGTTATATAGAAATAAAAAGGCTGGACACCACGATTAGGTGTCCCATATAGGAGTCTTTCGACTGCACTTATTCGCACAGTGGTACCAGAATCAAATCGCATAGCCGGGGTTAAGAAACTAGCAAACCGCATAGTTCCTAATTTATTAGAAAAGAGTTGGTCAGAAGATTGGAGTCTCCCTCTAAACAACAGTAAGTGTTCACATATGTCACTTGGAGGCGACTCGGGGAACCTATTCGTGATGCTTGATACACAAAGTGTGACAGATCTCACGACAGTTGACCTCAAAAAGGACCTACGGATTAGGCTGTCGACTAGTTCATCCTCTTCCTATCACCACCAGATGACCGCTAAAAAAGGGATTTGGGACTCGGGATGATGAATAGAGCCGTTCACCGAATAGACAGGCATGCCTTTTAATCGCTCTACGGGGTCCATATAAGACCACTTTTTGAGTATGCAAATGAAGTTGTATACACCGGCTTGATAAAGGACATACTCGCCATCGGGCGTGTCCAACGAGTAGCCACCAAAATGGTCACTGGCTTGCGGCATTCCTATTACGAGTCTCGTCTTGAAATCCTTGATCTTTATCCACTTGAATTTTGAAGACTCCACAGCAGTTGATAATAGTCGAAAAGGTCACGACAAGAAGCACTATGAGCTTCCACCCAGGACCTTCCTTAGGCAGCAGGTCTTCTCCTACAGGGTTATCAATCACTGGAACGATCGTTCATCGGGGGTTGTTAACTGTTCTTCTAGGGACCGCTTCAAAGTGTTACCAGATTCTCACTTACTTAGGAAGTTGTTAGATTAGTATCTTACTATGCTGTGTTAGATTAGTATTTTACTCTGCTCCCGGTATCTCCTGTAACCCCCAAGAGTGGTGCTACACCCTGTTTTCAATGATTGTCTTTTAGGTCAGCAGAGAACCACCGACATTGAAACGGACAAACTGACTGGATCCGGGTGTTTTGGGTCCCCAACCTCGAACCGGTGAACAAATCGCTGAAATCGCTGAAGGCATAACAACTGCCGTTGGCTCTTTCTAGGATAAGCATCAGTGATCAGTGCCGGAAGTGAACGGACGACCGGAAGCCTGGAAAACTCATCACAGTAAAAGTTTTGATGAACCGAGTTGTTTTTTGACAGTGCAGCCTTTTTCGTTTCAAACGAAACCTTCTAAAAATAACCCGAACAACACACACCAAGCAAACTGCTAAGTAATATGTTTAAGAAAGCCTGCAATTCTGTGAGCGCAAGACACTGCGCTTTCGAATGGAGTGGCCCTTATTATAGTGTTAGAGTAGCTGCCCGCTTTGAATATTGGACGACCGTCGTTTGTTGGTAGAAAGTCGGTGACCACGCCCCTTGCCCTAATTGATGCCCCTATCTTTGCTCCTTATTTTTTCTTCCTTCGAAGTCCTATTGGTAGTGATCGCCAGCCTTCATTGCAATGATTTACACGACTAGTTGAACTAAGTGCGTGATAAATCACTCCCTCCACGAACATTAATCTCGATATATTACTAAAGCTTGTTCTCGTCCAACTCGTTCATCCTTAATCCTCACTGCTAGACATTTGTCTATGCGCGCCTTGGTTTCGCTTGAGCCTCACAACTCCGCCAATACGTGACCTGTTGTATTTGGCCGTGTTCATATGTATCGTTGGTCACCGGGCCCGTAAATTTGGCGAATTTGATATCGATGTTTGATGGCACTTTTTTCAAATCAGTGTTTTAATATTAATCTTGTGATTCAACTCTGTACCGACCCATTCTTGCTGGAAAAACTTTAACAGTATCTCACGCCGCTAAATAACTGGACACTGTGAAACTTTTGGAATACTACATATGCCGCAACTCTCGATAAAACCGGCGGTAAGTGCCCCATTTCTTTAAATCCACTGGTCTGGGGAGGTACATGCGATACATTTCTTATCAAAATATCCCCGTACTTCATATAACGATGTATACTTCTCAACGCACTTGTTAGCAACTTGTTCGGGGGAGCGCGATCATCGCAAGTAACTACGGGCGACCCGAATGAATAGCATTCAGGCAACGTGGCCTGTGCGAAAATGCGTCAGCAAAACAGGCTTCAGTGGAAAGAAAAAAAATGCACTTTATTAAAGTTTGGAGCACACATTGATAGAGAAAATAGTACACGTTCCACAATGTCCCATCCGAGAGGCGTAATGTTACGTCAGCTTACCGTTTACAAGGCTATCTGGGGGTAATAATGTTAAACAAGGCGCCCAAAAGGTGATAGTGATGATTCTTTAAAGGATTTCTCCATTATGTAGTGTGAATAATGTCAGAAAAGTAAAGTAAACCAGCTGGAATAGGAAAGAACGTGAATAGTCAAAGTCTGGGAAATAGAGGAACATACTACAAAGTATAACTTTTCTGATCGCCTGAGAACGACCGAAAGTTGAAAATCTCGGGAATCGTTCAGTGGGTACGGGGTTTTCAGTATTTAGAAGTCTTAGAATATTCCCTTGCGTAATGTCTATTTGCTTACGCTGATTTTGTTGAGGTCTGTTGCATCATTTTTGAGATTGCTGCGTCTTGTTTGGTTGGTGTTGAAGGGCGACCGTATGCTTTGTTATTTGCCATAAATCAAACTGCATTAATCACCTTTTTCTTTACGCCGGCTACTGTAACTGTTTCCCTTACTCTTGTTCAGCCGGAGCCCTGTATATTTCTAAATGTCAAAATAAAACATTCTTCTTTCATAGATTTTTCTTGGGTAGCTTATAGTTCTCATCATTTCTCGATGCGGAAACAATCGTTTAGCTCCGACCTAACTAGTGACCATTTGTTTGAGTGGGCTCAGTTCCGTTTTATCGCCTCCCCCATTACTAAGCGGTGCCCAGTCATCAGATTTGTTGTACGGGCACATTCTTTATTCAAGTTCTGAGGATTTTTCACATTTGATGTGAGATATTCAGTTTTTATGTACACTGATTCAAATGGTACCGTACTAAATCCAGTTTCTATGGGCATCTTCTCACAAACCGTTTCGAAGATGGATTATCTTCTCTGTCGTTGGATATTGAGAAACGCATTTTTTGATCAACGGATTATGCGTAACTCGGTGTAAACTTGAATCGTTAGCTTACGACTCACTAGTGAGAACAAGAATGAAACTCAAGTTCACCTGCTAAGTGTGAAAATATGAATTGATCATATGGGTAGTGGCGAAGAATCTAATATGTAATTTTTGACACACCTCGTGAAATTAATATATCTGCGGTTTTAAGTAAAACTTAACGGTAGCGAATAGTTGCAGGATTTCGCGATAAGTGGGTAACCAACAGTTATTTCTGGAATACGACAGCCACCAAAGTTTGATGACGACCTCTTTATACAGCCAATATATAAATAGAAATCGGCTTTTAACACACAAAGGTTATTGTGTGGTTTTCGAGGAAGGTATGATGCAGGTGAAGCAACAAAAAGGGTTCCGCGATATGCTGACGCAATTTTGTATGGTAAACAGGTGGGACATTTTTTGTTTTTCGGAAGGTTTTATATGTGCACAGCTTTCATAGGATGATCAGTAGTAACTGGAAGTTGACTGCCATCAACTATAACATGAAAGTATACCCAAATAATTAGGTGGTTTAAAACACACAACATATACATATTTGAATTATAACAAGTTTTTTATGTGTGTTCTAACTACAACTCCATATAAGGCCAATTACCCTGGAATTATTATTAGGCTATGGTGATAATTTTTCAGCAATCTACGTAATTCACGCACACTCCTGCACATAAATACAACAGTCTATTTTCCAACGGTCTCGTGAGTGTACAGAAGGTCAAATGTTAGACTGGAATGTGGGTAAAGCATGGAAATACAACAACCTGTTTCAACCAAGTTGTTTTCAACAGGAGTTCTGGTGGCAGAGACCAATTTGTGTGTTATCTGCAGTCGGAAGACAATTGCCTCCCGAGCCACATTTAGCAAGTCATCCTGGATTGCACAAAGTTTGAAGGCAAACACTGTGATTGAAAGCTAAAATAAGCGGTCTGAACCCTTCATGAAAGGCCGAGGTTTTTGCTAACTCTGATTACTTTCAGAAACTCATTCTATAGCTGGGAACACTTTGCAGTAAACAGCGTGTGCATACTGTTTTCCGAGCTGACAAGATTGGCAGAATGGAACCTATATTTCCTAAAACATATGGGCAGCTGTTTTGTAACTGAACGGCAAACGCCGTGATGTAGGCGTTCTAAGGTATCAGTTTATAGATGAATGAAAGGTTCGGCTTCAGTGTTCGTAACCAGAGTGGAGCAATAGGAAGTTTTGACGGCGTTTCTCATAGGTGAATGAGGATGAGTATTCTAGTAAACTTCTGGTAAATGGTCGCTCGAGATTTTCTAACGCAGGCCTGTCAGATTTCCTTAGGTTACAGTAAACAAAGGTACAGTACTCAAGTGGAGCTCTAGCATATATGTTACAAACATCCAGCTCACAGCTAGTAGACTGGATGCATTTCCGATACAGATTGCTGTTCTCAGTCTTGGCTACTCGAAGGAACATTCGTCCACAGAAATTGAAGGAGTTTGAAAACTGTATTCCTACATCTAGAATGGAGGTGACGGTAGAAATATTATGAGAATTTTACTGCATACTTGCAATATAATTAACGCATTCTCAGGTATATGCAAAATAACCAGACGCGGAATAGAAATAAAGATAAGGCAAATATCCGTTTCCCCAGATTCGACTTGAAAGTCGTTCAAAAGGCAAAACGGTCCTTTTGGCACGAGTCCTCGATTTTTAAATATTTTTTGAGATTTGAAAATCGGAATTTCAGGCAAAGTGCCTACGGTACGTCGATTGTAAATAAGCGTCGTTGATAGAAAAATTGGAATACATCGAATAGGTCCCAAAAGTATTGGCTCCGTGATGAAAACATTTCCCTTCATCTTCGCGAAAATATCCCGTTGTTGGCGTTAGCTCACTTCCCCAAGTTTTATAAATGTGATCATTGCAATTTTCGGGGTGAAATGCTTCATCCTATAGCATGAGAGTTCTTCATTTTGCGGCGTTTTGAAGATATGGACGAAATGGAAATATAGGACCATACAGCATTGTCATTGCATTTCAACAAGAACACTAACACATTTGATGGTGAAACATGTATGAAAACACTTCCAGCTTCTTTGTCTATACGATATTTATACCATTTCTCTTTGTTTGCAAGCTTCCAGGTGGATAGTAGTCGATGAAACGTTGCTCTTAGAAATGGTTGGAAATG
>LUCH01000966.1:115438-126212 GCA_013368495.1 Paragonimus heterotremus | reverse complement strand
CATTTCCAACCATTTCTAAGAGCAACGTTTCATCGACTACTATCCACCTGGAAGCTTGCAAACAAAGAGAAATGGTATAAATATCGTATAGACAAAGAAGCTGGAAGTGTTTTCATACATGTTTCACCATCAAATGTGTTAGTGTTCTTGTTGAAATGCAATGACAATGCTGTATGGTCCTATATTTCCATTTCGTCCATATCTTCAAAACGCCGCAAAATGAAGAACTCTCATGCTATAGGATGAAGCATTTCACCCCGAAAATTGCAATGATCACATTTATAAAACTTGGGGAAGTGAGCTAACGCCAACAACGGGATATTTTCGCGAAGATGAAGGGAAATGTTTTCATCACGGAGCCAATACTTTTGGGACCTATTCGATGTATTCCAATTTTTCTATCAACGACGCTTATTTACAATCGACGTACCGTAGGCACTTTGCCTGAAATTCCGATTTTCAAATCTCAAAAAATATTTAAAAATCGAGGACTCGTGCCAAAAGGACCGTTTTGCCTTTTGAACGACTTTCAAGTCCAATCCTGTGAAGCGGATAATTACCATCGATAATTTTGTAGACCGAAAAGGCATTATGCGATGTGTGCAGTTTGTGTCGATCAGCGATAAAAGAAACTTATACGGGAAGTAGGTTGGTTGGCTAGTGATCGGACCGTCGGGCACGCGGGCAAGCCGGAAGAGTTTGCACAGCTTCCTTGGCGCGCTAAGGCCGATAGGCGTGCAACCAAACAAAAGCGATCATATGCATCAGTGGGGCGACATGCAAAGATCCTTGAGGTCTTATGTACAGTGTGGGTTAGGATTTTGGTAGGGATATTACACAGCATACAACAGGCAGACCTGGGTTATTTCCAGGTCACTACAATAGCACCTTTAGATATTTGGCAACTATGGCAATAATGTTCTGTTTATTCGCTGTAAACGTCATCACCAGTGTTTCGTACAGCAGCTTCAACGACACCAGGTCCTCTCGTCTATTTTGTAGAGGTTGCCGCGGCGGTGGAATCTATAAGCTATTTTGATATCTTCGGAAAAAAGAGAGGTCTTGTAATGTTTGATAACACCGCATTACGTCATTTATGTGCATGAAGAAAAGCAACGGTTCCAGAACGCCTCCTTCAATCACCCCACTAGTGGCTGGATTTGGTGCTGAGCAGATTTCTTCTGTTTTGTTCGCTTGAGCGTGACCTTCAAGGTATAGTGAAAGCCGGTCATTCAAAGCATCCTTTCCGTCCAACTATGTCCCACTGATCACGAGGGGCTTATGAGGCACACGATCAAGAGCTAATTGCACGTCTAGTCGTACGACAGTTACGCCATTATTTGCAAAGGCGAAGAACCCTATTTGATGTAGGAATTCCAACTGACATATCATGAAAGAAGGCTCAATAAGGAAACCGTGATGCAGCAGGTTCATGAGATCTTGTGACATTAAGTGCCCGACAATGTGCGCCCTTATAATTTTTCCAAACATTCATGATCAGATTTATGTGCGGTTGATGGGACGACATTCATTAGCGTGCTGCTATGGGCCACTTCTGCAGTGGGGAATAATGGTTGACTTGTTCCATAGGAGAAGGAAGCTGTTGGATGAAGGTGATGGTGTGAATGAGTGCATATACCCTTACCTACTTTCCTGGTAACCACCGGTGGGATACCATTAGTTCCAGGATGATTTGTGGGTTTAGTGACAGCTGATTGCGAATAGGTACATCTAACAACATTCAAGACAATACTCAGGACTGTGCCAGTTTTTGGCAGAACTGTGGTTGGTAGTGTGGTGCTTTCCACGCTAAACGAAGCAACAAAATGTAAATTGAAGATTACGCTTACTTCAACAGGGCCACCAACAACCATTTTCTTTTTGAGAGTAATAATTATTATATCGAGGCCCCCAATAGAATTTCTGCGCTTCGTCAGGTGCATTCGTCTCATGCCTCTTATCTGACCACCGACCGCAAATTTTCCTTCATTCATATGATGCACTTACCTTTTGTGTCTTTAAACAAGTTGCTTATTTGCATCACCAGAGAGAAATCTACGGTTCTTCTGTGCTAGGACTTAACTCTCTTAAGATTGTCAATATCTTCCAGAGTATGCAAACTTCCTGAACGTACGAATCGACGCGTTTCGGCCTCACACGGGCCAGGACCTCAACAAAAATTCGAAATGTTCTATAAATTCCTCGGTTAATGCGTTTAGGTCAAACGTGAGAAAAAACGTGTCACAATTTAGGGATCTCAGCAGAGGAAGGAAGGTATTTCTACTGATGAATGTGATCGGACAGCGGAATGAAACTCACTTTTGTGACTGTGTGAAAGTCAACCAGACACTGGAAGAAACTGTGGTCATTTCCGGAAAAATGTTTCAGAGCGGATATCCCAACAGACAAAATACCTGTGGTTGACGTTGGATCCAACATTTTCCCATGGGTGAGCGCTAGGAAATGTTAGTTCCATCCGTTCATTTGAATACATGGAAGTAATTGAGCTTGCTGTGAGCAATCTGAGAAAGAAGTCCAGGGGACATTAGGCACGTTACTCCAAACCTACAGGTTTGTGTCGCTGAAAAATGTTTGATGAGCTGTTGCCTCTGCGAAATCAGTTCAAACACTGCCAGTAGTATTAGGCTGTCTGTAAATGTCCCACCAGTTACACGCGAGAACCAATAAATACTTACGGCCACAAGGCTTCCATTGTTCAAGGATATGGCCTGTAAAGTAGGATGGCAGAATATGGCTCTTTTGGGAAAACAATGCATCCACTGATTATCCCGAACGTCCAGTGGTTGTTCCAGCAACACTTAATCTAACCGCAACGTTCCTCGCTAGGCTGAATCTAGGACAGTCGCGTCTGTAAACTAAGCGACCGATTCAGACCCAAAACAGAAGATGATCGCACTGACAAGTTACCTATTATTGGGGTCCCGAGGTACAAGGAAATTAGTAAAAAGTAAATGGAAGACGACAGCGAATATCGGCATGGAATCCATCGAGATCACAAGTTCCGAGACTACTGGCTCAAGTGAATATGACTGAATGTGACGGTCACGTGATGGCGGAGTGATTGGACGCAAATGGAACCACAGTACACACAAACAAAAGTCCAGCAGTGATAAGAAGGGAAGAACAGATTCGCGAGGGCAAGTTCCCACGAGTAAACGTTACCAGGAGTTAGTAATGCATTAAACTTAATGTACGTGGGATAAATGTTTCGCCGCATACGTCATTAGAATGATCCTGTCGGTCTTCGCAATAAAGACTCGCGATCTCTACTAAGGTTTTAAAGTTGAGGAGAAAAAAGATCAAGGAGAAGGGAATACACGAAGGCAGAGAACGTGGTTACCGAATTTCCACCAACACACGACAGATATCAAACACCAAACGCTAGAAGCTGCCTTAACATCCACCGCCTCGGACCTTCAGGCGACCCTTACGAAACAGGCAATGACAATAGTAACTCAAGCGAATGTGGTGGAGCGTTCGCATGCGCCAATTTGGTCTCACCTAATGTGGGTCAATGACGCAGTGGTCAATACGGTCGCCTCGTAGAAGTTTGACCTGAGTTCTAGCCCCGATCTTGGCTGAGGTGTACCCTACGGACTGGCCCTAATGAGATCTAAACTCGAATTTCATGCTCCTTTTCGAAAATAGCCAATTGGAAGGTCTGTGGAAATGCGACAGATGCGATCGGTTGAGGGTGACGTTCAGTCTACAAGAAAAACAAAATCCCCTACTGCGCATCAGTAATACTAATACATAGTCCTCAGCGCATTTGTGAGAACACGCTCGGATGAGTGCAGTCACTGAAAGCATTTGCAGACAATATAATATTCTAATGAGTCAATCACAAGTGATAGCACACTCAACGTTCAGCATTCGTAATCGAAGCACAGTAGGATCTACCTCACACAAAAAGAAGTTACAAGCCAACGAGCAACGTGTATCAACATAACGCAGATACCGAAGGAGATTCAATCAACAACGTGCCCCTGTCCATATATATATATATGTATATATATATATACGGGGTCGCACGGTCCGGAATAGCCCACCAATCAGAAGTGGTCTCACGCTAACTGCCCGCGGGCTCTGGCTGGTCATCCTTCTCAGCCCGTTGCATGGACGTAGCCAACCCGTGTGTTCGAGGACTTGAAAAGAAGCGGAAGGGAGTGTGTGTGATAAAACAAAATGGCGGCGCACTACACGCTACTACACTACTTCCCCCGGCGCAAGCAATGGTCGCATTGCTTCGAACTGTCCCCTCTCTGGTGGTACTATGCACTTCCCAGCTACTTCCAATCCATCGTCAGTAATCAGCTGACCTTTCCCTGTGGTGTCTGGCTTTCGCCAACAAAATGTACCACCTGACTTGTCGTTGACGTCACGTATAGTCCATATGGACTCGGAAATGATGTCGTACACGACGTGAGGTTCTTTACATTCATGGAGCAATTTCCTTGGAATTCCAGCTTCCGGGACCTCTGCACGTAACCAAACTTTATCATCGGGCTCCAGGGTGCTCCCACATGCCTTTCTATCATAGTAATCCTTCTGTCTCCGCTGGGCCTTTCGCAGGTTTTCCCATGCTGACGTATATGCAATCGCCAATTTCTCACGTGGCTGAATGCAATAGTCTGAGTATTGGAAGTTGTCTGGCGGCAGCCTGGGTATGAGCAGTTCGGATGGCAGTCGCATTTCTCTTCCCGTTTGAAGGTAATGTGATGATTGTACGGTAGGAGAATGGAGGATAGCACGATAGGCAAGCAGGCACTGAGGCACAGCTTCGTCCCATGATCTGGTGTTTTCCAAACTCACAAACGCTTTTAAGAGGAACTTCAACGTGCGATTGACGCGCTCCGCGGCGCCATTACCTTGCAGGTGGCAAGCAGGTAGTTTTCGTGGAGTACCCTGTGCATAAAGAGCAGTCATCATGGTCGCGATTCGGTCTTCCAGATAATGAACCGGCACTTCGATGACGTGGACCGGGCCTGTTTTTGCATTCAAAGTTATACTGAGACAATACAGCCCTCATGGCGGCGTCGCTGGCGTCTGTATCCAGGACAAACATTTTCACTTCTGCCCCTGTATCTGGGAACGCTAGAATGGGGACGGTGCATTACGCATTTTTCAGCCGATCAAACGACTTTCGGTATTCTTCAGCCCGATTGAACGTTCATCCTTTATCCGTCAGCATTGTTAGGGGTTTAGCTACGTAAGAAAACTGCTGAACGAATCGTCGATAATAAGAAGCTAGTCCAAGGAAACTACGGACCCCCTCAACACTCTCAGGAATTGGCCATTCGTACACCATACGCACCTTTTCGGGATCAAAGCTCACACCAGCTCGTGAGATGACGTATCCCATGTATTTTACTTCAGTCTGCATGAATTAGCATCTGGTTGGGTTCAATCTCGGTCCAGCCTCCTTTAGTCGTCAAAAGGTGTGTCTATGTGCAACCACGTCATCTAGGTAGACGAGACACTGCTTTGGGATTAGGTCGCTCAGCACCTGTTGCATCAACCTTTGAAAAGTGGCCGGGGCATTCGTCAAACCGAATGGCATGGTTTCAAACTCGAACAGACAAAAGGATATCACAAACGCGGTATTCAGGCGGTCACTGGGCTACACTTCTACTTGCCATCAATCAGAGGCTAAATTAATAGTATCAAACCAATCAGTACCTGAAAGGGCATCAATAGTATCACCGATACGCGACAATGGAAACGAGTCATTTTCAGTAACCGCGCTTAACTGCCGACAATCAACACACAACCGTAAGGAGCCACCCACTTTCTTAACTAATACAACTAGAGACGCCCATGGAAAAGTTGATGGCTGGATAGCGCCTCTCTCTAACATCTCTGTTAACAGTTTTTCTAACTGGCCTTGAAAACGGACTGGCAAGCGACGAGCCGATTGCCGAATCGGGCGTGCATTACTTGTATCAACACTGTGAAGCATAACTTCAGTTCGCCCAGGCAGTTGTCCTTCCCACCAGAATGTTGCCTGATGCTTTTCAATTAGTTCTCGTACTATCCGTTCTGGATGCGTTTGGTGATGTGAGACAATGCCGTTGATAAATTTCTGCTATTCTGACTCGACGTGCATTTCCCACTGGTTAGGTACCGTCTTTTAGGGGCTTTCACTAGGCCTGATAATGGTTTGTACAGAGATTCTAGCGAAAATCGCTCACCATACCTGCGTACGGCAAGGTTAGGTAGGCCCACAATACGCAGTGTGGCTAACAAGTAGTCGCTTCCCAGAATAACGTGATACGATAACTTTGTGACAACCAAGAACTTCAGCGTACATGCCCATTTCCTTACCTGTTCCGCGAATACACGTCTCTATGCGTAACGGTTATCCATTCACGGCCAGAACCTGGCTGACAAGCACCGTTATCACATCAAACTTACAAGTAGTATATGCTTCTTTATGGATCAGGCTGCATACGGACCCGGAATCTGACAGACATTGGAAATCACGACCGCCAATTTTTGCTTTCAATACAGGGCATAAGGTAACGTCCCCAATCTAGTGTTTAGAAACGAGAGGAACACGCAACTGATACACCGAAGGCTTACCGAGATGTGTACGCTTCCCAGCGGATAATGGGCACCAACGTGCCACGTGCGAACCACAGGCAAAGCACCTCCGCCAGTCGAGACGCCCGTTCATTGGAACTTCCGCTCTTATCTGGCCTTGAGCATAATCTTCGTCCTTTGCGTAAGCGCTCCCGTGGGCCATCCGAACTTGCCCTCGATTGCCAGGGGACCCCTAGGTCACGCGCTTGAACTATTCATCGGCAGGCTCAACGCAATCCACCTGGTCCAAAAATTCAGCCGGCCTTTCATCCTTGGTCAAGTATTTAGGGGAGCGAAAAGGAAGTTCCAGCTGTCACTGCGGATATCGGGCCCCTTCCAAAAATCTCTCTAAAATACGGCTTTCCTTCTGCTCTTGGGTCTCCCCTACAAACGCCAGTCGCGCTAGTCTCCTCATCCGCTTTATATAATCCACTAAGTTCCCCGTACTGCATTAGCTTCTTTCATGAATCTCCCTCAGATACCCAACTGCAGGCCGAAGACCTGCGGTCCTTCGTCGCAGAAAAGAGAATAGGTTTTCGTGATCCTCTGGGATATCAAAATCAACAATTTTCCCGTATGCCTCACGGGAAGTCACAGTCCGTACAACGCCCACCTGCCGGTCTGAGAAGGAGAGTCCCGCATAGCGGCGCACCTTCGTTTCCCAGATGTGGAAGCACTCTCCAATAATGCATTTCTCTGGTGCTGGAAGCCCACGCGCCTGTCGTACGTGACGGGCTTCTTGAGTAATTTTCGACATCTCTTGGGTATCTGATGAACTGAGCATTATTCGGGAATGAGGGTCCCACCGTGGGTGTCAGAAATGTAACATTCCAATGACTCAATCACAAGCGACAGCACACATGATGTTCAACGTTCGTAACCGAAGCACAATAGGATCTACCCCACACAAAAAGAAGTTACATGTCAACGAGAAACGTGTAGTAACACAACACAAATACCGAAGGACACTAAATCCACAACGGGTTTTTGTCCGTTGCACGGACGCAGTCAACCTGTGTGTTCGAGGGCGTGAAAAGAAGCGGAAGGGAGTGTGTGTGATAAAAAAAATGGTGGCACACTACAAGCTACTGCAACGACACAGAAATTATTATTATGCAATATGACAACGGTTTGATCAGTTACAATGAGACTGCGGTGTACAAAGTTTCGACGCACATAATAAGAACGAAAATAGTATGCATATCCTACGGATTTCCTTCAGATGATGTGATTTCGAATTTGCAGCACTGTGTGTGGCCCGAGTTTCCAGATACTAAGTATAATAACTGTATATTTCTCAACGTTATCAATATTACCAAAGTTGATGCTCACATCGGAAAATACGTTCAAGTGCCTCGCAGATGGACTTCACCATTGCCTGATGCAAGTTGTGTTGGAAAAATATAAAAGCAAATTGAGTACGACAAGGGAAAATCGGAAACCCCGAAATCTGGCCAGCAATTAAGCCGACCAGCACGGGACTTCTTCGATCGTCCGAAAACTTTCAAAAGTTGGAAGTTTCGCAAACTGTTCGGTCGATACAATTTTTCGGGTGCTCTTTCGTCGTAGAAGTCTCCTTTATATAATGGATATTTGTGGGAGCAAGAGAAAGAACGTAATTTCACGCGCTACTTGGAAAAGTGCGGAGTGAGCAGACATACTATTACGAATAATATATAAGTATCTTTTTAGCGAAGGCTGTATGATACTGGTGCTTTTGTTCCGGTTATTGAACCACATATAGTATTTTGCGTATAATATTTTGCGACAAATGGATAACCAGCAGCTACTTCTAGAACATGGTTATCGTGGCAGTTTTATATGAATTTCAATTCCAGTATGGATGTTTGAACTGAAATTTATGTTGTAACGCAGCGGTTAGTGGGTGATTTGCAAGGAAAGATTGAGACAGGAGGGGCAACACAAGGGATAATTCAAGGCCATATTATAAATGTGTGAAATAAACGGGAGAGGTGATTTCGTGATAGCCTATGACGCTGTTCTGCGTTCACCAAGTATCCGATGAGAACTACGTCTCACTGACAAGAATACTATGAAAATTAAATAAAACGACGAAGAATCTTAAAGGTGTATATTACCTACTAATGGGCTTACGTTTGTGAGTAAGAACCCAACGTGATAGCATCTGTCAAACGAATCATTCAGGCGGCTTAAGAACTACATCGAGGCGTGTGTTTACAAACAGGCTAGTTATTATTGCGTGCAAGTGTATTTTTCATTTATATCAAATACCTGCTCAAATTAGCTCACTATTTGTTCCTTTCTGTTGCTATTAAGTGCTTTCAAAACTCCTATTCGTTATTTGTTAAAAAAGGAGTATTTTACTATAATGCTCACCAAGTCAGCTAGTATCCAAAAATTGTCGGTTGACAGGCGATCAGCTTCATGCAAAAAAGGCGTGGTAACAACAAAGGGAGATATAAAATTCCTAGACATTACCTCCAAAATCCGTCCCACTGCCGCAACTGCTACGGAGCCAAAATCTGCTGCCAAGGCGACAATTTCAACGGTAAATGTTAGCCACACACAAGGGAGGAACAACACTACGATCTGATCAGTTCCTATCACCGATGCGTTTGCAGATCAGGTTAAAATATAGTGGACCTAGAAGTTGAGATGGTAAAAATACACGGCAAGTACGAGGAGCTTACTAACACTTTTCACCGGCTGAATCCGATAGTTAGCGTTCTAAATGCCCCAGTCATCACGCATCCTGAGACTACTACTTCTAGCCGTAAAGATCTCATAGCCGCTAGAATGTTTATTGACACAACAGCTACCAAACTGCATGACCGTATACGATGTGCAAGTAAGGTGGTTGTGTTTAACATGCCTGACAGAATACCTTTCCTGTCCGTGAAAAAATTCCTAGTCAAGGCTATTAGGATGGAAGACCAAAACTGTCACTGTCTAAGATTTCGTAAGAAGGTACAACAAGAATGCTGTCCACTGTTACTGCAGTCCACCGATGAACTTGTGGCAGATGATTTTGTCAAAATACAAGACCAAATGATACGTGCCACAAATTTTAAGTCGATAAAGGTGTTTGGTGACAAGATACCGCTCCAACGGGGAGTATAGTGAACGAATGTTTCCCAAGTAAAAACGAACTCGAGTAACAAAACCAACAACCCCATTGACCTGACGGTTGATCTAGATTGTTCCACGACTTCTGTGGATCAGCAAGTCGTAATTGGCAACATCGTTACCGTGTCCGTCCACAAGAATACTGCAAAACAAACCACATCCAGTTCTGTTGACGTCAGGCGCGGTCAAGTATCTCCAGTGAAACCCACGGTTAGCGCCCAAAATACCCCTCCTATTCACCGACGATTCCCCCCGCCAACCAAGACGTTGACTGAGATAAGTGCTGGGTCCAAGTTGACCAAAGTTCTCCGCAGTGTTAAGGGCAATATTCAAAAGTCCAAGAACAGAGACGAGGTTGTACAAGCAAATCCATCCCCTTCTCACTGTGGCAAACGAAAATGTCTTCTGAACGATAAATAAGAAATGACGTAAAGTAGCTGAAACTTTTGGTGAGCCTGGAGGCCTCTTGTAGTGGACAAGTGGGTATGCGCTAGACCCTCGTCTACTAACAAATTACTACGCCTTTCCCGAAGAGCGGTCGTAACGTAGTCCCAACAGGCTTAGAACTAGAGAACGCAGTGAGGTTTAGAAACAAACGGTATATTTCCAGCAGTTTGGAAATGTGATAAGCAGTTGGCACTGATAAGTAGTTGGTACCGAGTTCGTATCAGGCCTACGATAGCTGGCGTACCCAGAATCATGCGTACAGAACAAACAAGCAGGAAAACACGGTTACAGCCGGGATCCTTAGAGAAGCCACATGATCGCTGGTCACTACACACTGAGTCGAGATTACTTACATCCCAAGACGCGATGACAATGCGTGTTCAAACAATCCTGGAACATATGCAATGAAACTTGGTTGTCTGACAGTTGAACGAGCAACTGATGGTAAGTAAGAGAGCGTGTGGCCAATCAACAGTGTCACGGAAAGTGAATTTAACTTCAACCCAGGTGAAAGGCAAATGATCTGTGGATCATTGTTCTGACTCCCGCGTGCTATTGCAGCCACAACCTATCCAGTGAGCATGACAATCAGAATTCTGTTTCTCGTTACTGTTGG
>LUCH01000966.1:49912-113511 GCA_013368495.1 Paragonimus heterotremus | reverse complement strand
TGCTACGCGTTGCTCAACGTCTTCGTGGAAGATTGTTACAATAAAAGGGAAACAGGTTGAATACATAATTCAGATGGGTGGTTAACCCGCAAACGTAGCATTGGAGCTTCAATGGTTAATTGCTCCGATTTTTCATTTTAGGTGTAATACGAACGTGATATGCTCAAGAATAAAATGTTCATAAATATCTTTCGAACCACATGAAGCTGAACGTTAATGTGAGGGAAGAACATGTACTTCGCAGTGGAATTTACGGCGAAAGCATTTCTATGACTCAAAATCGGTTACAATGAACCAAATGATGTTTTTATCTCCATAAACATAAGTATCTCCTTTCAACAGTAACGCACGCATTGGTGATTTTTATGTAAACTAGATTTTTTCAATACGATGCAACTATTTTATCTAATAAACTATACATATTCCTCCCAAATACATGACTCAATATCTCACAAAAATATGAAAAATATCACTTCGTGTCGAACTGGCCGCTCCCAACTTGTTTCGACCATTAACCACTTCACCTTTATAATATTCCAACGAGTCGGTCACGAGCGGCAACGCACAATGTTCATCTTATGTAATCAAAGCAGAATAGGGTCTACCTCACACAAAAGGGGTCACAAGGCAACGAGGAACTACATTAAGACAACGCAGATACCGAAGGACATTCAGTTCACGCCGTGTCCTTGTCCATATAATTAGGGGACCCCACGGTCTGGAAACAAGTCATCAATCAGAAGTGACCTCTGCGGTGTCCACAAGTCAGTTATATTTCATAATTCATTCTCGTACATTTTGCATGCAACGTTTTGTTACCTTCAGTTGTACGCTTGTTTGAAACCAACAGAAATCAATTTGTAAATCGAATCATCAACACGAGTAAACGTTGGGTGCCGCGCATCATCACTGTCTTCTTCATTCCTGCGGACGTTGGGCCGGTAAATTGGTTGGACAGTGGAATACTTTAGCTGTGCGTATTAGGTGATCTATGGACGCTCAAATTTTGCCATATCACGCCGTTTGTGGAATTATCTGTCGGTCGTCCAACGAATCTCATCTCCGGCGCTGTTTGTCTATCTCGTGGTGTTCTATTCAATCCAATGGACCTTGACTTATCAGTGAGTCGTTCTTATTTTTACCGATACATCTTCCGTTTAATTTGTACGTCTACCTTTTCTGTGATACTACTATATTTTTAGGCATTTTATCAGTTGAGTGATCAACCCCCTACATCTCGTGCTCACTGACCGCTGACCTCAGGCTCTGGTTGGTCATCTTTTATCGCCCCGTGCATGGACGCGACCAGCCCGCCTGTTCGAGGACGTGAAAGTATGCGTAAGGAAGTGTATGTGGCCAAACAAATGGCGGCACTACACGCGCTATCACACCTTGCGACTTCATAAATGTCGCGTCAACATTGCTTTAATCACCAGTGCCACCTCTCGGAAGAATGCACCAATCAAAAATGGGGTGGTTACTGTAGTAGCCTGATCAGTCAAATGCCGAAATGACCAAAATATGGTGATAACAAAGAAAAGTTGTGAGGGCGACAGATAAGTGCAAAAGGTATGTGTGTAAATAAAACGGAAGAGGGATCAGTGAAAATGGAACGGCTCACTGGCAGGTCAAGGTCCTTTGAACCAATTAAGTAATTACACGAGCAAGTGGCAACATCAGAGAGTAATTTTGGGAGACGACAGATAAACGATTCCACACGCAGCGTGGGATTATGAACGTTGAGCGTCGGCAGATCAGCAGATATGCGGAGCTAGAATACTTCGCCTTGTAGTTACTTCGCCAGCTCACAAGTCAGCGCAAAAGTAGACAAAAAGGGGCGTGATAACTCCCGTTAATTCTTGTTGCCAGTCAGACCCAAAAATGATGACGACGCATTCAAATAAACGCACCGATGAAGTTAACAAAACGGTATGCACAGAAAAGTGTAAAAATGAATTAAAAAATATAGCTATGAACTGTGGACACTATGTTACTAATGCCATCAGGTTTCGAGAATTGACTCTTCCTCGCCACACCCCGGGGCAGGTGGGAGTCGCGGTATTTTCGAGGAACTTGGTAGAAATTTTGGACAACATATTCCAAGTTCCGGTACGAGTTGGACAAGATAGCAACCGAACCATCTTCGAGCAACTCGTAGACAAACATCGATCGCTTGATTCGGAACGGAACATGATCGAGGATTGTGCGGCAACACTGGAATGTAAATGACAGAGACAAAACAAACAGGTGACTAAGCCAGCTTTGGTAGGTATTGTCAACAATAAATTAAGACGAAAGTACACAGACTGGCTGCTTGATGTTCAACAGTTATTACTAGATGAATGCAAACCGTTACCGCACAAGTCCCTCTGATGAATCAAACGGGAGTGAACAGACAGGTTTTGTATGCTTTCCATCGAAAGCAAGCAGATTCCACAATAACCTCGAGATCAGTACACCGATATCGACCGGTGGGTATCTTCCGTTATGTTTCAAAAGTAGGTTCGACTTGCACTTAAAGAAGCCAATTGCAAAAACTGGGGCACGGAAATTGTCCATTAACTTTTTTACACAAATTCGAAAGTCATGCGGTGTAACTGTTGTAATGCGACGTGCTGCCGTGTTGTTGGCGCCATCTTTGTTTTTGATTACGTGGGTCATGTGCATGTCCTGTCAGGCCTTTGACTGATGCCTGTTTGCGCTACTTCTTCTCACAGTCCTGACGCTTGAACCCCTACTTTAGAAGACCGCCCTTTCCCGATGTCTCCACGTTGCGGAAAGTTGGTTTACGAGTGTAACGAGTACACGGAGCCAGAGAGTCCAGCTTGGCTGTCACACATCGCATGTGACTATTTGATATTTGGAGATCACAAAAATCTGGTTTACTGTGCTTGCTTCGACAGATGGAGATTCACTCCATTCTGACCTAGACAGACTTCGTTAATTGTTGGTTAAAAACCGGTTTTAGTTCAAACTAGGCGAGCAAACGGTTCAGTGGGCTGGACAAAACACCCCCAAAAACGTGTCAACTGCCAGATGCCTCTCTTCTCTGTATACCACCACAACACCATCTTCGAACTTAGCGGGCCCTTACGGGCTGGACTTGAAATGTGCGAGAGGGCGTTGCCGTGGTATTTTCGCCATTTTCGTTTTCGTTCGTAAAAGTCGTGTGCATGGCTTATTATGACCCTGCAGCATGCTTGTTAATGTCTCTTTTTACAGGCATCGCCGGAACCCTTAGTTCAAAAGAACGATGTCCCCAGATGTCTCAATGTTGCTCAACTTTGGTCAACGAATGTAACATGTAGTCATGTAAAAGCGGTCGACGTGTATTTTACAGCATAGAAAACCTAGGGTTCCCCAAGAAAAATCCGCATTGGTGTACGAGGCTGACAACGCACTGTGCCTGCACTAAATTCACTCCCCTAGTCTCCTTTGTGGTCTAGTAAGGTCTCACATGAAACTGAACGTACGAGCCAGTCTACATCGTCTGCATTATGGCATTAGTCTGCATGAACTAGTTGAATATGAAGCTACCAAACACGTTGTAAGACTGCGGAGATTGCGTATACCATGGGACCCAAGCAGCTGACCACGTTCAGTCCTGAGCACCAACGTCTTCAAGGTTAAATGATATCGGTCCACAGAATTCTACTAAACCCGGCTCGTCTCCGCACTCCTCCGCTGCAACTCAGCGGCAAGAATAGGTTGAGATGAAGCTCTTTAAAACTTAGCGGGTAACAGAGGAAGCTGTGTAGCAATAACTCTCGTGTTCTCCATGCTACTAGAACAGCTTACCAAAGGAGGTGGTTACGGTGGATTCTCCGGGATTGTCAGAACGTCTATCAGATAAGTACCACAATGAGATACCATCCGCATTCGATCGTCATTCGTATCCGCTGTACTACACAGCGCCAGGCGTCGATGCCAATAACTTAACTAGAACTCAGCGACTCAGTCAACGTCAACCACATATCCCAAATCGAAACGCATCGAAAATTGTGTTGCGTTTATCTGCATTCCTTCCTCTTTCCGGCAAGCTGGATAGCTAGCGCACCGTTTGTTCTGAGTATGCTTACTTGCCCTGGTTCTGTCAGTCCAACCAGCTATTTGGAGCATTGAATGTCACAGACAGCATACCTGATCCCTTCGAAACATAATACCTCGAATGCACACACTCTCACCTTGCCATGTATTATCTCTACTTCTGTCGATCACCGCCTTCATTACCGAACTACTGATTCTATACTACAGCTATATCCACAACACACACGGTGACGGGCGTCCTTATTCGTTCTCTTTGCCACAAGTAAATAACTTCTTTGACCCGCAACTAGTCCACTGAACCTATTGGATCTTCTGTTCGTGCCTCCTGATATACGGTTGGTTGAATGTGTACAATCCGGTGCACCCACACGCGCATTGGTATTCTGCGTATGTAAAAGTCCCAGAGCTACCGTTTAGGAAGGAAGCGTATAACTTAATACCGTGAACTAGATCCTCGGCAGGCAAAGTTTGGTTTCACTGTGGGGCGACCTGAACATACCGGAGGTAGACTGGGGGCATGAATTTTTTGTGGAGGTTAGTTTTGGGGAAAACTCTTGAAATGCCTACACAAAAATCTCATGTAGCAGCGTGTTCGGCAAACAGCCAGAATGAGATCAGGACAGGAGGACTCGCTGCCTGACCTTGTAGTAACCGGAAACGAGAGCCAGATACGGTCCCTAGACATCTGTGCTCCCCAAGGTAAAAGTGACTATTCGATTGTGGGAGTACAGTACTGTGTCAAGTGGAAGCCGGTGTCGGTAAAATGGGCTAAAAGCCAAGAAAGATCGCATTACATGAGCCCCCTGAAGACACAGCGTCGTGCAGTGAGAAACGTCTAGCAACAGCATTTCTTTGGAGAATTGCTGTGAATTGCTAGAGCTGAATGGCCGTGCTGACAGAAAAGCATGCGACTATAGTTAGTCCCAAAACTGGGGCAAACCACCTCCTTAAGGCACAAAAGAGGAAAAAGCTCGCATGGAATGGCTTCAAACTCACGGGAGTTATGCAAATAGACTTGGTTTTCAGTTTGAGAGAGGTCGGGCCTTGGAGATCCGCGAAAATTGCAGACTGAGGCATGAAGCAGAACTAATGCGAAAGGTCAACTCCAACCCGAAGCCGTTCTATGGTCACCTGCAGCTACACTGCTCTCCGAAAACACGCTGACAAGCCCACCGCGACCGACTGTGAAACGTTGGTCGATTATCAGAAGAAATCGGACCACTTGGGCCAGTATTCTGACAGCGTACATCGGAAACGTAATCTCAAAGGCCAGACAGCAGTGAGAGTCAGAGTGACAGCAACTACGATGCAAAACTTCACGACCTCATCCTCCGAAGTACAGACCATTCTCCAGTCAGTGGACCCATCGAAATCCTCGGGACCAGGGGGTATTCACGCCGCTATGGTTCGTCCCTTGACCGAGGTTTCGGCGCTCCTGTTAGCCGCACTAATCAGTTTGCCACCGAAGTGAGGAATGGTTTTTAAAGCTTGGAAACTAGCCATTGTGGTTGCTATTCACAACGGGGGCGCACAAGAGAAAGTCACAAACTATCGTCTCATTAGCCTGATGTGCGTCCTGTTGAATGTATGCGAGAGGGCAATCAGTGATCGCCTGGCTTGCTTCTGTCTGGTATCAACCGCTCAAACGGTCACCAACATGGTTTGGTGAAAAGGTACCATTTATTAAACCTTATCTGCTTCTTAGACGAAATAATCAAGAGATTAGACCATGGGGAACAGGCCAGAGTCTGTTATCTCGACTGTTTCAAAGAGTTTAACTCGGTCAGCCACCGATTTCTTCTGGAAAGGTCCAAGTAGTATTGCATAGTACCCGAAGTCCTCGAATGAGTTAGAGACTTCTTGTCAGACAGGACAATGGCGGTGTCCGTTGGGGGAGGACTGTCGAACGTCCAGTAGGTTATCAGCGGAGTACCACAAGGTTCAGTGCCGGAGCACACCCTGCTTTTGATATATATTAACGACTTCGCTGACCAACTGAACACGCCTTGCTACATGTTCGCGGACGATGCAAAAATTGCCCCCAATCCGAATCGATCGGAACCTCAAACGGATCTGATTTAGTCGACCACCTGATCGGAGGACTGGGACCTTCCGTTTAACTTCGGTAAAAGCATTAAGTTAACCAGCTTCGATAGAACAGAGGCTCGTCGTTATCTCCGGGGGGTCAGTGAGCGGATCCGGATTACACATGGATCTGGGGATCCGTCTCCGTAGCAACATCAAACCCACAGCCCAATGTGCGTTTTGCTGTAAATTAGGCTAGGGCGGCCCTGTTTCAACTCCAGAAAGTAATCTGTTCCAGGGACCCTGGTGCATTTACGCCAGTATACAAGGAGCTCGTGAGACCGCACCTAGAACACTGTTCAGGCATGGAACCAGCACCTTAAAAAATACATAAGTTGCCTAGAGAAGGTGTAAGGGTTGACCACTGGGATGGTTGGTTAAATGAAGGACACCGATTATGCAACTGGGCTGAAAAACTCAATCTATTTTCTTTGGAATGCAGACGAATTCGTGAGGAACCAAACGGAACTTAAAGAGTTCTGCATGGATTCACTGACGTTGCACCAGGCGCTTTGTTCCCAGCCGCAGAAACGCCTCACATAAGAGGTCAGCTGTTGTCTCTTGGCAAGCTTAACTATGGTTGTAAAGCGATCCAGAGCGAATTGAAGACACTCATGGGCAGAAATTACACAAGCACCAACGTCATTTTTCCTGTTTATTCTTAGTTTCCGTTCACCCTTGCTGTATCCATCACTCTGCGAGTGCTCTTATCCATCCCCTCCCCACTTTCTGCGACTGTGCCTTTAGGGCCGACCCCCAGACCGGATGTGCGTTATCTGGTCAGGGCTGTAACTATATGCTGCTAACCTCTGCCAGTGTTCTAAATATGTTACCCTCAAAAAAGCCTTTTGACCAGGGTGTGGTAACGATAAAGCGATAGCCTGGTGTTCTCTGAAGTAACCGCCACGTTTCTGTTCTTGCGATCTAGGTCAGCGGAGGCAACTTGTGAAATAGGTTAATCAGGCACCACTCCCGCGCAACCCCTGCAGCCAAGAATATCTGGAAGGAACGAAGTGGGCTGACTAATATACACACGGTCACACCTGTGAAAACTGCGAAAAAGCAACCCACACAAAACAGGATGCGTTGCAGAACATGGCTAGCCAGCTTCCCGTTCCTTCCTTGGGACAGTATATATTCTGTGAAAGGTCGCTTCCGCTGAGCACAAGAATTGTCGCAGTTATGCCTATATATATTCTTACCTTCTCATGTTTGTGTCGTAGGATGCATTCATCTCCCCCAATGCTTTCGGGCTACTTCACTATACTCGATCTTTTGTCTATCAGCACCGAACTTAACTAGTGTTTGTTGATTCACACCTAACACGAACATACTAGGAACGTCTGTTTCACTGTCGCGAACCAGTTATGTTAAGCGTGAGCCGTTCGGGGCTAAACAAGAAACTAGCTTAGCGACTCCATGTGCATAATCTTACACGACTGCAGATGTACCATAAGTGTTGGCTTTCAGAGGATATGTTAGTAGTAGTAGATGCATAGTATTAAGTGTATGTATCAGTTCGTGTAGATAGGCATTGGCGAGTATGGATGTTGGGACGTGTGAGGTGACAAGAATGGCTGGACATTGATGGGTATGGATACATATCTTCAGTTCGCAAGCTGAAACGTTCCCAATTGTGTGGGATTTCTCACGAGTAGAAGCAACAATTTGGTCGGCGTATACTCCAGTTAATGCTCTTTTCCTCTGTTGTAGAGAGGTCGCAGTAGGAAACCTCACATTGAAATCGAAAAACTTGAAGTTGAAGTGCTGAATGCCTCGGGCTTATCCAACCGATAATCTGGACATTCCGGATTCCGGCCGCCATTTGTCCTGTGAATTAAACTTCATTTATTCATATTCTGTATCTGTTTCCTCTTCCAAGTTAACCACTCAAGGCCCAATAGTTCACCACTTCAAAATGCAGGGCAGTGTAACACTTGGCCTCCTGTTTCAACCATCATTCTACTGATCTCCTTCCCACTTACCCATGTTTGTTTAAATGATGCAAACGCTGAATGTCTACACGCTGAAGGTCGTTGGTTTCTGGCGGGGGACGGGGTATTTCTTGTTGTGATAGTCCAAAGATGGTCCACCTCAGAGTGTGTTCTACATATTTCCGCAGTATGCGAATGTTGTCCACAACTAGTAACCGTGGGGTAACTTTGACGTAATTTGTTTCTCCAACTGATTCATAAGGGTTTGAAAGATGTACTTGCTGATCTCGTCCCTAAAGAACAAGCACGTGTTGCGAAATTCCGAAAAGAGTTCGGTGCGACTAAAATAGGTGATGTTACGATAGACATGGTATGTTCTTTATCGTTTATAATTTTAATTGCCGCAGGCTTATGGCGGAATGCGTGGAATCAAGGGCCTGGTTACCGAAACCTCCGTCTTGGATGTAAATGAGGGAATTCGTTTTCGTGGTCTTTCGATCCCAGAATGCCAAGAAAAACTACCAAAAGCAGTTAAAGGTGGTCAGCCGCTACCGGAAGGAATATATTACCTTCTTTTAACTGGCGAAGTTCCTACAAAGGCTCAGGTGGATGAGCTTTCAAATGAGTTGGTTCAGCGCGCAGCTCTTCCTCCACACGTCACAAAGATGTTGGATTCTTTTCCCCATTTTTTGCACCCTATGAGCCAGTTCGTTGCCGCCTGTGCGGCACTTAACTCGGAATCTAAGTTCGCTAAAGCTTATAATGATGGTGTTAGCAAGGCCTTGTACTGGGAGGTAAGTTACCGACTGTTGTACGTCTAAGTATTTGTCTCATTATTCCAACACTCTTCTAACAGATTCTGGTTTGCAGCAGAGGTCAAATGCATAATGTTTTCCGCAGTTTCTTTAACAATATCGAATTAACATTTAGCGGCTTTTTGAGAGGGAGTTCCGTTCTCATCCGCGTCACGTGCCATGAGCTTGGGGACTAGTGGTAATGCGGACGAAGTTTCAATGCTCTTCATACGTACCATTCTTTTCAACATTATGCGATTTTAGGCTGGATGTCCTGTCAGACTTGAAAATTCAACCAGTTAAATCATACACGAAGCGTCCGTGATTCTTTGTGTTTACACGATGAGTAGCTGCGCTCTTAGGTTAAACTGCCACTAAATCCTGCCAGGTTTGTGTTCATATCGTCTTCAGGCGTTTATTAGCAATGATTTTTTGTTCCTGTGGGTTTCCTTAACATCTTTCTTAACAGTTACTTTTTTGCTGCATTTCTGCGGCCGTTTCTTTACCGGGTATATAATTGTTGTCTGACTTCATCCAAGGTACACATAGTCTCTACATTGAGCTGTTGAAGCCACACTCAGCTTGATCATTTCATGTACTTATCTACCAGACCCACTGTTAACGAAGCTCTGGCGTCGCCTTCTGGAGAAGCGAATGCCATTTAAGCATGGTAAGGTCATCTGAGCGTTATGCATACAGACACGGGGGCTAGTATTGCACTCGATCTTTTGTGCCAGTACTGCTGTTCGAAATATTTCTTCATCACACTTCCTCCATCTTCGTCTTGGACGACACCCTAAAGACATCGGGAAGTGCATGTTTGAGTGGTATCGGACTTTCCTAAGGTGACAAACCTAGTGGCCTAGGTTACGTCGACTTCATTCTAGTCCATGTTGATCCATACTGCTCCAAGTTCTTCACACAAGAAGATGATACAACCTCTTAGGTGTAGACTGTGCTTTCCCCCAAAAAGATGCTAACTACGGGTTTAGGGTTGACAGAGGCTTGTGTCTGCGGTCACCCTTAATGATGGCATGTTAATAGCTAATGAGCCATTTTATCTAGTGGAACAGGCGCGTGACTGTTAGTCGTTATACAACCGAAGCTACCAACAGTTGTATTTCAAAGGTCAGACTGAATTGTGCCCGACTGCGCTTCTCGTAACGTTGAAAAGACAAGCCCTTCAGCAATCGTCAGATCTACTCTGCGTCCTTATATTTGGTCCAATCACGCTGTTGCGAAACCTGATCTGTGCGAGTGGAAGGTCTTAGTTTATTATCTGTCCTTGAGACCCGTTGATCGCTGCTGATGTCATTGAGACCGTCCGGCAACAGATCTTCAGGGATAAAAATGTGAACATACGTAGTACGGTCTTTGGTCGTCTATTTTTATGACCGGTATACATGCCTTGTAGGACACTTTACTGTTTGTTTTGTTGAGCCCTGCGGAAACCGAGAACGGCCGAAGGGGACAGCATGATGGCTGTGCAACGAATTGAGATCGAGGCACTGTTGAATCGGAACCTAATTAAATGGGAATACTCAAACCCAAAATGTAGAGCGTACATGCCACAAGATAACATGTTTTGAGTACAACAGGTTCATAGCAACACACAGTAAACAATATGTTATCAGAACATGCATCGTTTAACAGGTATAAGGCAACTGATGTTGAGGCTTGCCTCCATGTGCTCACCACGTCCCCTCACTTGTGCTTCGAAGGATCCGAAATACTTGTAAGGTGTTTCCAGACATGGTGGCGTTTGTTTGGTAAGTTTATTAAAGCATAAATGCATTAGCCCGATCTCCGCTTCATCTGTTCCATAATGTACGACACTGTCTTCGTGTGCCATGTTTTTCGTTATTTATGTACCTGATTTGGCCCAAAAACCATCCTGCATAGTGAACAGCCCAAAAGGTGACGTGTTTGTATGAAAAATGTACACTACATTTGACCTGTACCCGGCGTTTCGACTGTGGGTCGAAAGATATTGAGTCTTACTGGTTACATACTCTGAACTCATTCTCTGGAATGTTGTCAAGCCCGTCTTGTCTTTCAACTTTCATTGTAGTACTTCTTTTTGAATAAAGAAATGTCACAATATTCTAACATAGACAACAGAGAGGAATCCAAAAATCTCTTGCAATGTAAATCTGGTCACATATGTTCCTTCTTGTTTTCTTCGTGTTTTTTAGTTACTAATCCCCCCAGTTCTCGTCTTCAGTCGGTATTCGGTCTGTTACCAGACCTGAATTTAGTGGTATTATCAATGAACCTTTCATTCCCTGTTGGAGAATGTGCTCAGATGCATGTAGCACCCCATTCATAGAGTGAGATTTTTAAGAGGTGCGACAGAATTAGCTGAATGGTAATGGCGCCCATTACCCGTTGCACCTTGGCGCATTCGATTTTCAACTGCTTCGATAAGTTCCGCCCACGTTTTGTCAGCTTGACATTATCCAACACATGTGTGACATTGTATGTCACGTGAAGGTAAATGTGATACAAAAGCCAAAAGTGGTTTGTCTATACAATCTGTCGTTTCATGTGAAAAAACTGGATTTTCCGTTTCATGCTCAGTCTCATATGTTCAGTGGTAGACTGTCTTGATATGTTCACTGAAATGTTCCCGTTTCTTCATTTCCGCTGCAGTATGTATACGAAGACTCGTTGGATCTTTTGGCCAAATTGCCTACGGTGGCAGCGAAGATATACCGTAACATGTTCCGAGACGGGACCGCTGTTTGTGCTATTGACCCATCCAAAGATTGGTCGTACAATTTCTGCCGAATGTTGGGCTATGAAAAGCCAGAGTTTACAGAGATGATGCGTCTGTATCTAACTGTTCACTGTGACCATGAGGTTGGTTAAATTAAATTGTTTTTTTTTTGTAGTCCGCTCGCCGCTGTCGCTATTTACAGCTGTTCGTTTGATGGCTTATGTGCAGCGTTGGCGTGCTTTTCGTCACGCGTGACTGAAGTGAAAGAAATTTATTTTCAACTTTCGTAACTTCCTAACCTTGAAGTCTGCTCAGATACTCTTTCGCTGGGACACTAGCAGTCTTATAAGTTCATGTTAGCCGGGAGCATGCTGTTTTTTAGGAGTTACCTACTTCGTCAGAGTGCGACTAGATTCTTCAAATAGTATCACCAACTCGCGGCTGTGCTTATTAACCGGAATTCATCTGTCGAGATTTAAATAACTGGGTGACTCCGTCGATCAGATGACAACCTTGAAGTGTGTGGACAGCTCGTTGCAGTTTGTGACGTCTTGAAGTTGTCAGCAGTCGCATTCCAAATGGTAGAAAACCACTTGCCAACGCGCTATTTTAGAGTTAATAAGGCCCAGCCTTGTGTGTAGTAAGGTTGAACGTACAAAACGATTCCGTTAGTTTAATATTGAGAAGAATTTGAGGTCCGTAAGGAAGGCTTTATTGGTCTTACAATCGGATTGAAAGCTAAAAGGATAAAAGGGGAATAGTTTATGAGTCACAGGACGGAATAATGCAGAAACACAGTCCACCACACTGTACGTTCCTTCATGCTGTATGCTTATGGAGCCTGAGCTATCTAGTCGAAATGTTTATCAGTTAGCCTTTTTTGACAGTTCTGCCTGCGCGTGGTTGTTGTTGTGTAGTAAGATTGTTTTTTGTTTGGTGACAGGTTAATAGTCCGAACGTCTGTGAACTAAACTGACCTTCCAGCATTCATGTTTGTTCAGATACCTGCTTTTCATTCCACTTTACTGCTCACTGTGTACAGGAGTCATTCTGTTTCAGCTGGGAATGACAGGGGGGTAGCCAGCCAATGGCTTTGCCTCAAGATGCCTTTGTTGTCATAACTTCTTTTTCCTTACCCCTCCACAGTTGTTTCCTCCATCACTCTATACAGTACTTTTTTCATATTGTGGTACGTTTGCCTCTGTGATATCTACGTGATAACCATACATAATATGTCAACTCGACCGTTGAGTTTAGCAACATATGTACTTAGAAACTTTATAAAGTATATTCCAGAGTAGTAGCCAGTGACACTTGTTTGCAAACGTTATTATATGCTGAGTATCGTACATACTTTTATTTCGTTTTTTTTTGTGTTCAGTAACGATGTACATATTCTAGTCCTTCTGTTTAATTCCATATCGTCCTTTAGTTGTTGATACTCGCTTTGTTCCATGAATATACGCGTTTGTGGGATGAATGTGTGTGATAATGGTTTCATTCGTACTGTGTTACGTATGTGTATTCTCTTTTCAGGGCGGAAATGTTAGTGCTCATACCTGCCATTTGGTTGGCAGCGCCTTATCAGACCCCTATCTGAGCTTCGCTGCCGCTATGTGTGGCCTAGCTGGGCCGCTACACGGCTTAGCCAACCAAGAGACGCTCATTTGGATAACAAACTTACGCAAGGCTATCGGTGATCAGCCAACAGACGAACAAGTTAAAAAATACGTGCAAGACACCATAAAGTCCGGTCGGGTAAGTACAGTTTTCCCCCTCTTTTGGGCTAGTTGATTACCAACTCTCTTCCCCTCGGTTCGCTTTGCTGTGCAGCCATTTGCTTGACACCTTATAATAATTCAGTTTGGTTTGCAAAAACGACACATCTATCCAGCGGATGTTTGTTCAGTTGTGACCCTACGGCATCGTTTACATCCGGTATGCAGTCCAAATCCAGTATGTTTATAATGGAGATAGAAATACCGCCTATCTCTCCAGTGTTGACGGTTGTGTGCGCGTCTTACTATATGTTCCCCGTTCCAGATGATCCTCTTCATTTAAGTAATGCCTGTATACGTGAGTTTCGAACAGGACTGTAACCGTGCAGCTTGCTGAACTCTTTTTTGCAAATCACGATGCTTGTTTCTAATGTATTTCATATGTTCCCTTGGTAGAGTTCGGGTTTTCCCCTACTTATTCTAATTGCAAGAATGGTTCTCATAGAATTTACATAGCAAATAACGTTCGTTCATACCGGCCGTGGGCGTGACCAGAAGGTACTGTAATTCGTGTCGCTACTCATCGCGACAGGGACGTGGATTAACCAGATGAGCTTCTTCTGGTGTTCGAGGATGGCTACGACCCGCCAATTAAACTAAACGATGTGCTTCGCTTGGGTGTATATTCCGCGCGCAGTAAAAACTTAGCGTCCTAGCACTACATTAACCCGTTTGAGTGTCGGGTACACCTACCCTTGATGTGGGTGATCAGATAAACAAAGACTTTATTAGGATTATTTTTGACGACGATGTTTGCGAGGCTTGATTTTCAGTCATACGCTGCATCTTGACTTCAGTTTGAGCGAATGTATGTCGCAATTTTGTCGGTCAGTTTTAAAACACGCTATTAACTTAAGACCGATTCTTGTTCGGACCCTGTTTGTTCAAGATAACGTGTTCGATCCTGGATTACGTGCTCTTCCCTAAGCTTTGGCAATTTGTTGATCTACGTATGACTTGATACATGACAGCAAGTACCTTATAGTGCATAATGATAAAGGTAGGTGGCGGCTAGACAACACCACTTCACTCCAGTGATAATTTGAAAGCCCCTATGTATGGTAGTTGTATTTATGCGTATCCGCCCTTGCATACGATTATCGATACTTGCGACACCCACGTGATAACTGACCTTCACTGTAGGGCAAGATGTAGTCCATTTCATCACGAGTACTTATTTTGTACGGCTTCCAATCCTGGTCCGTTCATCTGGATAGTATCCGTTTTTGATAACCTCTGTCGTAACAGTGCACTCATGTTATTGGATTACCACCGTCCTATTTTTGAGGCGTGACATGGCGATAAGCAAGCCGATTTTTTTACGTACGTTCCGTGATTATGACGCGTTTTGCTAGTAACAGTCTCGTTTTGGGAAGTGCATTTTTCGCACAACAGATTGAGTTGGAAGCAGCGGTCCTGGTCAGTCCACTTCATGAGTTTGGGATAAGGCTTCTCTCATTTTCAGCTTTGAGCGGTACTTGTGAATACAATGCCTCGAGCCACCGTTAGTCCTGACGGTGGTCAACGAAGTTGCAAAGTAATAAATAAGTGTAAGTGTATGGTGATGGATAAGAAGGAAAATGGGCAAACAAAGACAATTTTATTTTATAAAAACAAGCCGACAACTTCGTAGATACATGCTCGCCATTGGTTGCGAAATCGCCATATCCGAGAGTGTTGTTCATGGTCTCCATTTCCCCAACCAGGTTGATGGCACCTACCAATTTTGTTCGGTGGAACGGTCCTACCTTCCATAACCCACGATCACGTCCCGCGGTTTCCGCTAACCGTCAACATTCATACAACAGTGCGGTGTGCGGCAGACCTTCCATCAGCATGCGAAGTACGTAGTGCAGTCGGCAAGGACTGCGCCTCCACTAGGTCGATTGTCGGCTGCTACCTTGTACATTTCCCGTATATGTGCCGACGGACTGTCGCGTTGCGCATACAGTCAGCCCAGTTGATATATGTTAATTGGCGGAGACAACAGTGATCGAATACTGAGAGTCTATGTGAATCTTTCACATCCAAACGTAATTCACTAGAACAGCTTTTAACCAGATGATTCCAAAGGTTACGGAACTTCTGGCGTCTTCGCGACAACAGGGCGTACATGAACACAACGGGGAGCTTAGCAACAGGATAAATGTGTGCTCGATGCGACCATTTTCACGTAAGGTAAACCCGCCTAGTATTGGTCAACAAGACGGAAAACACTTCGTTTTAAGAGAAGTTTCTCATCGACCACGTTCGTAATTTCATTTTCGACGGTCTCAGTGCTCTTGATGTAGCATCTGGTCAGATGAAGTCTTGGGGAATGCGTGGGTTCCAGCAAGTTCAGAGAGTGTACGATACGCTGGAAAGTTTGTCAGTGTTATTGGTATTCTGGACCAGTTGTAACGGGTTGAATCCCACACTATCACGTTCAATCCTAACACTTTAAACCCATCATTTTCTCTATCCCGTAATCTGTGCCTTAGCCACTAGTTATTCTTCTTTATGACTTCTCCATCTCTTACGTACCCTCGTGGTTTAATCTAATTCCCTGTTGTCTATTTTATGGCTTACACCATTTATTCGATAGACAACTGGTTGTGTTGCTTTGAAAATAAGTGTCAAAAGGTTCCTTCATCCCAGTCTGTTTTTTAAATCAACTGGGAATATTTGCCGACGTCTACTTGTTATAATATGTATAAAAAAGCAACGGTTTTTAACTCAGCTGAGGGGCATCCAGGTCATGAGTGATGTAGCAATAAACATCATACAATTGCTTTTGAACCCATACTACTGATTACCGACGGTTAGTCTATCATAGTTAGTGGTCGTTTTGATTTGTGCACACTTCTTGGGCCCCATACGGTTATTCACTACCGCCTTTGTAATCTCTTATAGATAAATGCCTTTGGACACTTCTTGTCTACCAGATATCGCCTACAAGCGAGTGCAGTACCACATTCATCAACCACTGCAATATGTGTCCATGTGGATTTTGGTACAGTTTCAAAGAAAGGTTTTGGTGCTATGATGGGATGATAATGTAGAGTCATACTTTTCGCTTCTTTGAACTCTCCCGTTTCGTGGACGTAGCGGTCAGTCTGGCGTGCTGCATCAATCCGGAAGGCCATGCTGACTAGGATTTCGGCCGTTTCGTGTCAAGCCGTGTCAGACAGGGGTAGCCAAATGAAAATTCACGTTCACCGGACTGCACAGTGCACTAGTTATTGCGTTGGAGTATCTAGGTGTTGAGACACGACCCCGTGAGTGTGCCGCAGAACTTTTTTTTATAGTCACAGTACCTCTGTCTTCCGAATCAGAGAAAGAAGGGTTAGGAGTGGTACCTTCAAAGCAAAAGGCTCTCCAATCGCCCAGCGATCGTATATTGTTGAGTGCGACCAAAAAACTTACAGCATCCTTCATAAATCTGAGGTGGCTTTCAATACGCCTGTTGCGTGCAGCAGCAACCGGACTGGACCAACCACTCACCGTGAAATGACTAGAACTGTTGCGTCACTGGCTCCGAATAAGTCTTCAAAAAAACTGCATATGTTGTTATTTTGAAGGTTATGAAAGATTCATTAGGCATGCTAAACTGACGAACTGATGTCCTTAATCTTTTTGTAATGTTCTGGATCTCCTCACAAACCTTTACGGATTGAAACAGTGCTTTTTGCCTACTCTGTCTCTCGAAATCGAATGCATGGGGGCATTTTCACACCATCATGTTCACAGTCCGTCAGGGCGCACCGTGTCTACTCCAAAGTTGAATAGGAAAAGAGAGGCTGAACAACTAGGTCGTACCCCACTTGCGATGCTGCGCATCGGCGATACGCCACCCTAATCTTTAACCCGGTCTGAGGTCTGATATTAAGTTATCAACAGAATCCATCACAACAAGACTAGACCTAGACGGTGTGGCCACCAAACCGACAAAGTCACTCATACCAGGCAGGCCAATAGGTACAGGCCTGATAAACCATTCTCCTGCTCCTCCGGGTTGGAGGTTGGAAGAAGGTTGGCATCTTTTCCCGGAAAAAGTGCCAGTTCTGGTACATTGCTACCTACCCGCTGCCTTGCGGTACAGGCTTTTGAGCCAAAAGCTTTGATTGAGAACCCTAACCGTTCTCCTGTCTGGGTCTGAGCGCCCTTGCAGTATCTCAGCCCACATACAACCGTGAATAATCACAACACAAGTAATTCCATACTACATTGGCCATCTCGCAGTATAAACCGGGTCGCTCTGTCTGCTGCATACAGCGGAGTGGATAGGCGAAAACATGCCACCGCTGATCCCTCCCCCATTGTCCTATCAAATTTAACTCCCAAGGCCCTCCCGATTTCCATTTCTGATAATTACCCTATAGGTCCCACAGCAGATAGCTAATCGTAGTAACAATAAACTGGTGAGTTCCATCTATTGTCATTTTCTTAGACTTAGAATGCGAATTAATATAGGTGCCTTCAACGTCCGCACTCTGAAACAGATAGATCAGCAGGCCGCTGCCGCACTAAAATTAAACTCGTTGCATGTCGATGTCTGCTGTATCTCAGAAACTAGAATCCAGGACAGTCAACGTATGGAACTAACAGCACCCGCATTGTCTACCCGATACTGGTTATACACTTCGGATGACTCCACAGCAGCCGTTGCAGGTCAGGCTGCGGTAAGTATAGTCTTCAGCACGACAGTCGCAGCCGCACTGATAGATTGGATTCTTGTTAATAGTAGGCTTTGTTCTGTCCGCTTGATAGGTTCTGTTAAGACACTACTTTCAGAAATTTATTCATTGTGTCTGCTTACGCTCCTACTGACTGTAGTGACGTCGACGTCAAAGACGCGTTTTACTTGGATCTGGCCGCTGTCCTTCGGTCCACTTCAGCCGCCAAACAGTTTCCCCCGTGTTGCGCAGTTAACGTTAATTCAGCCGCTTCCTACTTATGTCCAACGTCTTCATCGGTTCTGTCATTATCACAACTTGTTTTATCGCAGCAATGGCATTTTCCCATTGAATGTAAGATACCCTTACTTTTTGACCATCTCTCTTTTCCTACCGGCCTATGAAGCGTTCTCTTGCCCAGTGAGCAACTCACTGTTTGTTGACGTCGCCTTGACTTTGTTTCTTGTTGACTTCATGGCTGGATTGAAACGTAATAAGGCTCCTGGTCCAGACCTCCTCCCTCCTTCTCTTTTCAAAGATGATGGGGAGAGATTGATATCGGAACTGACAAAACTCCTCCAGACGATCTGGGAGACTGAAGAGGTGCCACATGATTGGTGCCTATCAACAGTGATTCCCCTTTTCAAAAAGGGGACCCGAAGTCTATGTGGCAACCACAGAGGCATCATTTTGGTGTCTATTGCATCCAAGTTACTCACTGGCCTTATTTTACGTCGGCACACTAAGCCCAGAGAAAGTCAGATACGTGAAGAACAGGCAGGATTCCGATTCGGTTGAGAGTGCATTGATCATATTTTTACCTTGAGACGGATCTTGGAACATCCGGCACTGTTACAGACAGCCGACAGTCATGATCTTTTTGGACCTAAAGGCTGCTTTCGACTCAGTTGCTTGTAACGTTCTCTGAAGCTGTCTCCCACGCAAGGGAGTACCAGAAAAATACGTGAATCTCTTGAGATCACTGTATGCTCACTCTGCAAGCAGTGTGAGAGTTTATGGACAACTGTCTCGGGCGTTTGTCACTTCTAGTGGTGTCCGTCAGGGGTGTCCGATTTCCCCCTTCCTGTTCAATTTTGTCATGGACGACATTCTGGAGGGTGCGCTTGGGCAGTCCAGTTGGCTTGATGTTGAGCCTCCTCCTGGCGCTAAATGGACCGATCTGGTGTATGCGGACGACATTGTCTTACTTAGCCCCTCTGCCGAAAACATGTAGACCATGCTGGACAGGTTGAGTGACCGAGCTGGTTTGTATGGGATGTGCTTCGCACTTTCAAAGTGCAAGGTGTTACTTCAAGACTGGGGCACTTCAACTCCTACTTTCTTCATTGCGGGTAATTCGCTTGAGACTGTGGACAGTTTCACATACTTGGGTAGCACCAACTCGTCAGCCTGTAATGTTGCTGATGAGATATCGAAGAGGAATGCAAAGGCACGAGTTGCCTTTGCCAAACTGCATCATCTGTGGTGTCGAAAAGACGTCCGGTTGTCGTATATAATGCCTGTGTGCGTTCCATTTTGCTTTATGGTTCGGAAACGTGGCCTGTTCACAAAGAAGACATTAACAGGCTTGCTGTGTTTGACCATCGTTGTCTCCACCGGTTGGCCCATATTAAGTGGACTGATCGCGTGAGCACTGTGGCCGTTCGCCGGCGCGTATTCCGGAATGCTCGGAATGCGCGATCAACTAATCACGGTACACAGCTTGCGATGGTTGGGTCACGTACTCCGTATGCCATATAATCGTTTATGGTACCGGGCATTATATGCTGAGGCCACCAACAGTTAGGTAAAACCACATGGTGGTTTAGCAAAAACGGTCACGAAATATGAAGACATTGATTGTTTCATTGAGCAACTTGGGTAGGCGTCCCCTGCCTTGCTGGGGTCCTCGTGATCACTCGAATCGTTGGTTAGATACGCTATCCGAGATGGCAGTGTGTCGCAGTCAATGGCGTACCTGTATCCATACCATTTCCAGTTCTTTCGATTAGTCTTCTTAATAATTTTCAACCTTCTTAGTAGCCTTTTCTTCCGGGATATTCCACGTCACTGTTTAGGTGAACGGCGGCTCGAGCCACATTACCTCTTGGTCAGGCTCATGACTGTTATGATGATGATGATGTTTACCTTACCCCATTTTTGGTTGCATCGTTACACTACTTTGGACGGCGTTGGTTACACTGATTTTAGTCCACTTGATGTAATACATTATTCATCGTACTGGTTCCATACAGTTGGGATTTTCACAGTAAATCACAGTCGAGAACTTAATTCCATACGACCTCAGAGTCGGTCGGTAACGTGTTGTCGATAAGGCCGTGTCTTCACTACCGTTTCCAATCTTTGATACCTAGATAATTTATTAGAGTCGCCTAACTCATCTGATGGCATCCACTTTATTCGGCAAAAATAGTCGGTCTTCATATTCTATGTACACGTTGTTGGTTGACAACCACGCGGTTTTTTCTCATTTTTTCCAATTTCACAAACTTGTGGTTCCACTCTCACTGGTAGTAGATAGTTGGCAAACGGCTGACCATACATGTCGCAAGGACAGGGTTATTACGAAAATAAAAATGATGTAACAATAAATTGCAATAATAAATTGTTACGGTTAGTGATTGGCAAATACTTATTCAGGAGGCATGAAGAGACCAGTTTACAAATCGCCATCACCTCAATGGAAAACAAAGAATGTCTCGCCGGTTAGACCAACGAGCTTAACCTTAACTGCTCGGTGCAGCTGGGGTAATAGACGCCAAGGGGGAATTGGCAGTGTTTTGTTTGTGATGAAAATGTATGTCAGTTTTGTTTTCTATCACTTTCTGGAACAGCGTCATGCGTACCACTGACCAACAGTCGCCCATTTTATTTATTACGACGGTGCGCACAGTTCAGTGGCATTCACAGAATGACTTCAACGCGAAGGTGTACGAACGTATACGTCCACATGTTATCGACGCCTCACAACTGTATGCTACACCTCAGAGCAGGGCCTACGCTGAGCTAGCAACTTTAGCACCAAAGGCAGCTTGCGTCAAGACGCTTCACTTTCGCCTTTTGTGTTAAATTTCTTCAGATTAATAGACGACAGTTTCTGACCTCTTCTAGGTGCCGGTGTAAGCTTGTCTGTTTAAACATTATCTGACTTCGATTGTGTCAACAACAACGTGGGGATGTTTGACAGTATACAAGCGGTACAGATAACGCTTTTCTAAGTGTGCTTTAGTGCCTCAAAGTGCAAATTACTCCCTCATCACTACAATGTTTACGTGTTTTTAGTGCTGATTAGTAAAGCTAAAGTGTTTGCTGGCCAGTATGAAAACAAGTGCAGACATTAGGTACGCGCGGTGTAAAAATCATCGACGACACTACACCGGTAATTTATTTTGACGCTTGACTGCCACACAACCTTGATAATAAGAATGAAAATTAGTTTAAAAATAGAAAAGGAGTGTAGGACTCATTTTCTAAAATTCCATATACATGAATATAAACAGCTAACATCAAAGTACCTGCACCCTACCGGCAGAGCAGTGACATACATGGCCGCCTAAGATTGAAGATATAAGGCCTGTTGAGATCCTCGACTGTCGATTGTTGCGTTCAGCCACACACATCGGATGGTATCAACGGGTAAGCAACCAGCAGGTGGGAGGATTTTTCCTCATGACATTAATCATGTTCTCCCACTCGAACCTAAGCACTGCATAAATTTAAGCAATTAGGTGGTGTATTGCAAGTGCCACCATATCGTATTCCGCACCACGCACTCACTGCTAAGCCCCCACTGTTTAAGGTGAGAAGAGTGTATTGCCGATTTGGCTAGAGGAAATAAACGTAGTCGCTATTGGGTTGTATTCCTTTCAAACAGAAGTCCTTGTGACACTCACGACCTCTGTCCAGAGACATTAAGGAATGTATCGCTTAACGGATTCTCTGAATCCATATTGTTTACCCTACCCACTTAGTCTGTCTTCCAAAGGAGTGTGACTGTCAAGCTCTAAATTGTATACATGTCTTGTTCTTTTGTCTGCGATTATACAAACTCATCACAGCTTCTTTGTAAACTTATTTCGCACACACCCGTCACCGTGTCCTCTGTAAACGTGTATTCATCAATCCGTTGTATAGGTCATACCCGGGTTCGGACATGCGGTTCTTCGAAAAACAGATCCACGCTATACATGCGCTCGAGAGTTCGCTCAGAAACACTTTCCCGATGACCCGGTTTTCAAGATTGTCAGCAAGCTCTACACAATTGTTCCTCCGCTATTACAGGAGTTGGGCAAAGTGGCCAATCCTTGGCCCAATGTGGACGCACATTCCGGAGTGCTATTACAGGTTCGTTCCCGGCTTTGTGTTTCGTTCATGAACGGAACTTGCTTACTTTTTTTACACCCCACTTTTGAATTACATGTTCGTCTACGTGTATGCTCAGTAGTTTTGCAGTTTTATATTCGCACACACGTCGGATAAATCTGACGTCGACAAGCAGAAACAAAATTGGGCCATCTTCAGCGTTGGGAACATCGTGCTTTATCCGAGCATGCTTCCATCGGTATGGCTAGTTGTGTTGACTGTAGCCTGACTATTTCGTTCAATCAAAGATGTCTCACCTTACAGAATAACACTTCACTATGTAGACTACGTGGCCAATTAGACGGTTGTACTCTTTCACGAGACTCATCCTTAAATGGACCCTCCGCGGTCGGGTTCGTTCTTATCCGGACGAAACCGGTTTGAAAGTAAGCATTGTAAAATAAGTTATCATTTTGTGTCCATGTTGTCATAATCAGTTCAAACTTGGTAATCTGAGGTGTTTAACACAGTTATTTCCCTTCAGAAGTTTGAACAAAACCGTTAGAACACGAAAACTGGTGGATCGAAACATTTCGTATTGACTGTCCAGTACCACATTCATAATATCATGAAACGTTTTTTTATATCGGACAGTTAGGTGTGAGTGGGATGAATAGTCGATCGGTGGGTTAGGAAAGGTCATTAAGTCCAGGGTAGGGTCAAGCTCACGAACAATTGGTTCTGAATACACAGTCGATTGATTGCGACAGCCTCAGCAAGCCGCAAGAATCTTGGTCCGGAATAACGTAATAAGGTTCTGAATGGGCTAGCCGGACCGATGACGTGACCAGTGGTCAGGATGTGTCTTGCGACTACATACACTGGTTGCTTGTGTGTTTCAACGACGTTGTGGTAATTCGGTAATACAGAGTCCCGAACCGATTAAGGCACATGTTCCTTCATCCTGGGCTTGAAGCACATCTCGGTTCTGTTTATGTAATTTCTTTGCAGCTACATATAAATTGATAAGTACGGTATGAGGTGGCACCGACAGGCTGATTTCCGGTTGGCGGTACAGACAGCTTCTGGGTCCGAGCTAATACGCAGAGTCCCGCTGCACTAAATGTTAATTTAACAAAATTCATTAGTCTTTACATTGTTTGGTCCACACTGTAATCACCTTTAAAAGGCAATTCTGGATCAACCTTCTTCCTCACAGTGACCACCTGCTCAGACGGATGTTTCGGTCTACTATGCCTTTCTGTAAACTTTTTTTGGATAACCATTCGATTGTAGTACACTGGTGATCAACTCTAGTTCCTTCAGAAAACTGTCCTGTGTGCATATTCGTCTTGCGCGTGCGAATATTGTATTCACTAGTGCATGTTTTTGATGGACCGATGTGAAACCACTAAAGTTTAGGTATTGATCCGACCACGTGGATTTCTTATAGACAGCTCTTTTAGTAGAGCCATCTTCCCGACGTGTAGAAACGGCAAACAGTTATCAGTCTCAAATCCACACATTGGGATGACAGCTACTTAAGCGCTTCACTAGGTTATTTATTGGTTGTTTGGACCGATTGAATATTAGTGTATCATCGACAGCGTTTGTAATATGACAGATTCGCTATATCTGCGGCTACCTCTTGTTCATGAAAAAGTCTGCTAAGATGGGCTCTAGTGGTCTTCTCATGGCTACCCCATCTAGTTGGCGGTAGCACCAACCAAAAAGATGGAAACTGGCGTTTTCGGTGCATATCAATAAGGCTTCCTTCAAAATATCACTAAGCAGAGGCAAAATAATGTGGCTTGTTTCAAGGGGTTCTTGAATGTAATCCATTGTCGCGTGTAGCGGGACATTCGTGAACAGTAACTGAAAATCTATGGAATATATCAACTCATTAGAAAGGTTGATGTTGTCCAAGTCAATGATTAATTTGAAAGAATCTTTAATAGAATGTCTGAAACTTTTGTTTTAACGGAAACAGGATGGCAGCTAACTAGCGTGCCAATTCATAGTACGGAGAATTTGTCATTGCCAAGATAGGCCTAAGAGGCATTCCAGATTTGTGTGTTTTAGAGAGGCCGTACAGCTAAGATGTCAACGACCCACATGGTTTAAGAGATTTGTACGTCATGTCATCGATTGTGCGTAGTTGTAAGAAAAGTTGAAGATGACTTCTATTTCAGTGACGTTGTCCACTGTGTCTCTTTACCGAAACATCCTTCGGTCCTCCAATACTGACATCTTTTGCACATACGCGTCCCTATTTGAAATGACTGCCCCGGGGCACTTGTCTGGCTACATTTTCTGATTCAAATTCTCTTAGTGGTTGTAGGTGTTGCTTTGTGACAGCGCACCGGCCGTTGATCGGAGTCGTGATAAACCTATCAGCTATATCAGTGAGTTTGGTTTTAAGCTAGGCTAGGTTGTCAGCAGTAGTTGGCTGAAGATCCGGTAGTTGATTGATTAGGCTTTCAAACCGGGCCAAGGCCTATGTGATGGTATTTTATAATCTGGACCCAAAGCTAAGACTTTTAATTGCAAATAATTCAACTGTAGTGAAGAACAGTTCAGTATATACTTACTGGGATCCAGTGGAATTGTTTCTCCAACAGGCTTCTTATGTGACTTCTGCAAACGGTTGATGTAAGTTTTCTTCGTACGATCAACAGTCGTCTTACGGAATCGTGTAAACACTATGCGACCGCATAATGACTAGTTCTCTACAACGGAAAGATGACGACAGTGTGTTTGATGCAAATCCATTAGTCGCATTTGTGCAGTTTCCATATGTGAATTCGCAATACACCTGAGGTTATTGTTCGCCACCTCTAGCTTATTCTTTCTCAACACCTACAGAAATTGGTAAGGATATCGACCGTCACGTGTGCATTCAGTGAAAAACGATATCTTGACAAATTCACGGGCTATCTTACATTTCAAGCTGGCCACACAGCGCAACAACTTGCAAGAGTCAATACGAAATGCTTGTATCTACCAGCTTTTGTATTCTAACGGTTTTGTTCAATCTACTGAAACCTTAACACGATGAATGTCAAGCTTATACCTTATCGAAACAATGATTTTGAGCACAGTTACTTCTGTGATCAATTCCTTTTCAAAGATGTCAATTGGCAGTCACTGAATATATGAGCATATATATGCAAGGTATTATTCCGATTAACGATTAGCAGCAGGTGAGATACTAGTTACGACCAAGTTGCCTGTGAATGTGAACCAAAGTTTTCTCAAAATCCATCAAACAATGCTGTTTGAAGTCAACAATTAAATTAAGTCCTTAGCTTTTACGCAACCACTGTGTAGCGCTTTAGACCACATGCCAGAGTTGAATGGCATTGTGAGGCTATTCATAATTTAATCTAGATCAAGTTTGAGCAGCCCTACAGCGCCATTCAGCTCTGGTGTGCGGTCTAAAGCGCTATGTGGTGCTTCCATAAAAGTTGAGAACTTAATTCAGTCGTTGACTTCCAATCACATTATTACTAATCATTTTGATATGTTTCAACAGGAACTTATTTGTTGGCGGTAGTCCACTCTTGAAGTTGTCTTTTTACCTATGTTTATAGCATATAAACGTACGCTATTGTTTGGATTATGCTTGATATCGATCGAGGACTCATAATTTCAGAACAACTTGTGAAGAACTGGTAGTTTGCTTTGTTGGTGACGTTTCATTTCTGAAACAGAAGATCCTTCAGACCAGATAAACCGCTTACAAATTTGGTGGTTTTTAAGGCAAGCTAGATGTAAGCAGTTGAACGAACCAGAAAGTGACAGGTCATGGACCAAGTGTACATAGACAGGGGGACAATATTAGAATCTAAGTGCTAATTACAGCAGATCGGGGACGCGTGAACAGCTAGACAGAAATGAAGTCGATATGGTCTGTCAGGTAGGTCGATCGAAGGGTCAGTTGTTTTTGGGGAAAGTCGATGCAGGGATCACAGTCCTAATTTGTTAAAGTTGTCTCTTCCAGCCATCAGTGCATGTCAGCATGTAAACTTTATGGTTTGCCTCATTTTTGTAAATGTGATTGGAAACTGCATTGGGTTAAATCTGTGAATTTCCAAATGGTCTTAGCTACGAACATTGCATAATAATAATAATAATAATAATAATAATAATAATAATAATATGAGGGGACACATCTGTGTGAACATTTTATTCGAAATGGCTAAATGAACAGTACTACGTACGGACCTCTGTTGCGCTCTATCGGAAGTTTTTTGCGAGCAGTACATTGTTTTCGATTATAATGTTGACGGTGAATGTCAGACCCTCCTCCCGATTAAGCGTGGAGATCGTGTGGAAACTGAAAACCGGAGCAAACTAATTTTGTGTGCATCACTATCACAGCTGCTAATCGGATAGACGAGTACTTTGGTTACTTTCGTTTCTTCTAGAGAATGTTGGCTGGTTTGCTCAGTGATCATTGGCAGATTCAGCATTCACTGACTCCTTTACATCGTTGGCAACGTTGTTTTGGAGTGTTTTTTGCTAAATTGAATCCCCTCATTTCATCCCAGAATGTACAACTGTATATTTTGGCAGCGCTTTTGGTCTGCTCGATTAGATTTCCAACCTAATTTATAAATGTGTACCTTCTGTTGAAAACTGGAATGTTGCTGTTCACTGAATCATATTTCAATTGGATTTCTTTCCTCCCCCCCCCTCCCACCTCGCGATCTCATAGCACTATGGAATGACGGAAATGTCCTACTACACCGTTCTTTTCGGTGTATCTCGTGCTCAGGGCGTGCTCGCCTCGCTGCTCTGGGATCGTGCCCTCGGGTTGCCGATCGAACGCCCCAAATCGCTGTCCACAAATATACTCATGAATATGGTTAAACCTAAGGCTGCCTGAATCGCAGCTTGCAGATTATCTGAATGGTCAAGGTTTCCTCTGGGCAATCACGGCATGCACATAGATACTTATGAACCGATAGCACTATGAGCGCAGCTTTGATTTGTGTTCTCTACACACAAATTCCGCTTTAGCCCACTTTGTTCTGTTGTTTTCTTGCACAGAGAAATTCACTTGTTTTCCTTCCTCATCCCCCGCCGTAAATTCGCCCGTGTCTGTCTGCGATGTGTATGTATGTGCTACACGCACTCATCTACCCACCACCCTCTTCAGGTATACTACTTATCATGTGATGCAGGTATTATTGCTTTTATTATTATTATTACTACTATTATTGTTGACATTCCTTACCGCAATTCGGCACTCAAACAGTTGACCGACATATCCTTCCCCATCTTGTATTCGTTGTCTGTGCATTTGTGTCGTTTTATCAGGTCTAAATATTTCGACTTTCTTTTCATTTTTGTTATCAGCCTTCTACCTCTTCTCGCTCTACCGTTTTTGTTCGTACATCTCAACTCATGACCTCTGTTCTTAGAATCCTTATACTACTCTTTCAAATACACTTTGGTCTTAGTGATTGTGTTGACTCACAAATTTGTTTGTTTACGTGTGCACGTTGTGATAAATGATCTATAGGCCTAAAACTGTCCTGATCTTTGTAATTTAGACATTTTGAATGATTACTATTTACGGCAAGTTTGTTGCTTTCTTTGAGAGGCTAGCAATAGATTTGTGTGCCACTGCACTCGCCTGTTGTTTTAACTACGCATGATCGGCCGAGAAGACTTCTTACTGGATTGAAGTGAAAATGTACTTACCATGAATTGAGTATTTTCTTCTGTTCGTCCACGACTCAGCTGCTTACAGAGTTGTCATCTGTAGCTTGTTTCTGTCTCACATGTCCAGTCTAACTTATGCTCTCCGGAAGACGTACGCCTAAGCATAGGACAGTCAGTTCACGTGGTCGATGGCACCCTGTAGATGTATATTCGGCTTTAGGAAGGCAGACTAAGATGCCTGTATGCGACATCCTGTTTCCTAATGAAAAACACCGTTCACTCTCGACTTTGTTTTGGCCGATTTGTGTCTGTCCATATTGTCTCCATCAGTTGAATCACATGGGCGCCGTGCTCGTCCTCGGTTTCCATCTCAAAACCCTGACCACGTAATCAGTTATTCATCGTGCAGAAATGTGCTATCTGTTGTGATAAGATACAGTGTCTGGCGGATCGCTGGGAGTCACCGGGTACGCTAGTCGAGACCTAGATCACAGCCATGAACTGGCGCCACTGTTTCATCAGCTTTATCTCACTGTTAATGTAACGCCTCTGGTGAACGCGTTCACTCTATCTTGAGGTTGTTCGAGTCCAACGGAATGTCAGGTTTGTGGAGGGGCTGTTTGAATAGAATTGTAAGAGCACACTGATTATGTTTAGTTTTTTGTGCGCGTCCTCATCGGTCGTAAACGTATGTTCGGTGTGAAAACGAAATACGTAGGATGGCTATCGATAGGTTGGTCCTGATCATGAATGATGCTCACAGTAAACCCGCGGCGACCAGCCGTTGACATCCAGCTGTCTTTGAACGCACGAGGCAAGTTGCTGACTCATATTCAACAGTGTTTTCAGTGCAGCGAACGATGGTGCGGTCGGCTAATACCTTGCAATAAAAGACGCACTATTCCGTGATCGCTGAATTTCGATAACGAGCTGCTGTGCTAATGCTCCACTCAGTGGCTCCAGTGTGTGATCCTGGTTTCCAGCGTTTCCGTTCTGTTAGTGCGCATCTTTTCGCAGCTGCAAAAACATCGAAAGGTACAATTGGTTAGTTGGGAACGATTGTAGGTAGAGACGATCGAGTAGCTTGCCTGTAGTGTAAAGCTGATACCTTGCATTATGGGGGTGTTTCGGGCTGATGCTGACCACCTTACGAAAAGTGTTCCTCATCCTTGAAAGGAGGCTTGATGTAAACTGCGTTCTTAGACACTGTCACAACGGGTGGTTTTATTGCAAGGGTGTACTCCGCTTTCCGATCAAAGATTTCGGGAAATTGTATTAGAATTCTTTTCGTCGACTGTCGACAACCTGCTCTAAACACTCAAAATAGTATAACTTAATCGTTACTTCCCGTTGATTTATTTGTAAGTGTCGCCTTTAATCCGATTTTATTCACAGGTCACTATTCCACTTCAGAACCACTGGTTCCATTTTAATGCGCTTACAGTTGATAAGAATGGACACAATGAGTCTATATTATAAGTTGTCCAATCTGAACTGTTTTGCTGATTGAATCGAAGTATTTTAACCGGCGGCGTATTGGGACAGAGGCGCGTTATTATTAAACCCTTGAAATCTCCAAACAATGACATTTCTGCCTTGTCCTCAGTACCGGGAAGGGTTATTCCATGTTTCAAAGGACCCACAGACTTACAGATCATGGCGCGTCTAGTTGTGATGAACTGTATCGTTTGTAAGGGCGAGTTAGGCTGGGTACAATGATCTTTCATGCCTAATAAATTAGTGATTTGAAACTGACATCAATGTTGGAAGATCATACTGTGCAGCATGAAATTCATCTCAACGTTTGACATGTTGGGACGTCTGTTTAGTGGTGATAAAATTCTTTTATAGATTGGTTGATCTGCTACTTTTCTGCAGACCGACTTTCTCCGGAGCATGTTAAATCGTTTCGCTCTGCATTTATCGATAGAACTGTTCAGTCGGAAATTACTGCAACGTTTCGCTTTTAGGTTTCGTTGTTGGTCAAAATGCCTCAACGAAGTCGATTAACGGAGTTTCACATTTTCTCGTGTTCATCCTCAAGTACGTTGTGCCTCTATGAATGAGGCTGCATGATACGTTTGCGGAATCCACTTTATGTGTTTGCAAAGGGGGCCATCGTCCTAGATTGTATTTCTCGTGACGTGGGCCGTTGCCATAGGTACCTCACGGGAGTGTTGACTTAATAGGAGTATTCGGAATCCTGATTATGTGTGTTGTTTGCATCATGATACATTCGCCACCCTATAGCTCATCTTCGGGTCTTGTCTAAAACGTCGTAACTTGGTTTTCGGTATCTTCGCTATGCGGAAATTACTGCTCAGTTATAACCAAGCGTTGCAGTAGTTTCAAGCAAATTAAACTTTACATCGGTATCAGCTGCAGCTACCCCAGTTGACACGCGTCTTGTTTATGAGGATCGAAAAGTGCTGTCCGTGCTTCGAGTTGAAAATTATCTATTCTATCAAGTTAGCTAGTGCCTCTCTGAATTAAGTTTTGTTGCACTGGTTTTGATACGCGCATGTGCCGCTGGTCTGTGTGTCTGCACACATTTATTGATCCATACATACACAAGATTACGTCCCTCCTGTTTCCCCACACGTTCTTGGCGTGTACTGACGTTTCGTAACACGGCCAACTTGTTTACTGCTGGTTTTACGTTTAAGTTGTTTGTGATATCCCATTCAATCACAGTCAAGCATAAAAGCGTGTCTTTTGAATGTAGTCGGTCTTCTTTGATTGGCATCTTTCCAACTCGATGTTTAGTTCAGATGGGAGAAAACAAGACCTTAAAACTGAGGGGCATTTCGTGTTTTATTAAAACAACGTCAGATGCTGTAGGTCGTCACGTGAATGTCATCAATCACAGTACCGTTGTGTTGACCTGAACAGCTCGCACACTGTTTAAAAGTTCATGCGATCACATGCCTTGGTGTACATTTGGGTTGTTCATAGGCTGATGTTTCGAATATCTGCATTATTTATGTGTAATGATCGCCCTATTTCACTTCTTATCTCGTCTCCACTCGTGCGTATGTAGGGGGTTGTCACTCCATGTACATCTAGTGCATAAAATATTCCCCGAAACAATCAATGTAAATTCAGTTTTCTATCCTCATTTTGTGTTACAATAACCTAATGGTAACATCACCAACATGTAAGCCAACGGTTATGTGAAAAACTACCCTGATAACTCCAAATGCTACAATTTCATCTCCGCTCGACTGTGGGGTTGATTCGAAAGTTCTTCGGTAGAGTAGAGGACCTTGTGATCAGGGTCACCCTAAATTTTGTGACTACAATGCTGATTGCGAGGACACCAGGTTTCGTCAACATTCCTTCGGGCACATGCGTTTCGAAGTTAACACCTGTCTGCCATTTGAATAACTTTACCTTTTCCTTGCGCTTGTATACTACAGGTCGCAATTATATTTGTGTAAGATGACTTGTAAGTAGTCGCATGGTTAGGAGAGTGCGATTATTCACACATGCGCACGTAAAACGTTGGAATATGCCACGCATTTTCCATGGCGTGTCTAAGGTGCGACGCAGTTTTGTGATGGACTGAGTTTTCGCGAAACCCACTAACCAATTGTCTTGTTACCTGAGTTATCCGAACGACCTCGATGTGACTGACACTGCATTCGGTGAGTGTTGCGTGATAGACGAAACTAGTTGTAAGCTTTGTACCACATTTTTGCACTCTATTCACATTTGGTCGCAGTCTCCGCACGTGGATCGAATTTCCAACCAGCGCCTTTTCGAAAAAAAAGCAACAGACTCGAGCTTCCCGTTTGTTGGAGCCCGTATTTTTGTAACGACGGTGATTTGAACCTCAGTCCACGTTCTTGTGAGGCAACCGCATTGAATATCTATCTCGCCTTAGGTAGGACCAGATTATCCCATCTGAATTGTTTTCTACAACCACCTGCTAGTAATCCTGCGTTAATTGCATCAACACTTTGGCACCCCTACGCTTCACCAATACGCGCGGTGGACTATTCGCATTTGAAACGGCGTCGAGACGACCCTACATTTCGTTTCATAATTATATGGGCATCACTTGTTCAAATATTTCACTGATTTATACTGATAAAAGAGTATTTCATATGGACATGTAATTATAAGTAAACACAGTTTGGTACGTATGTTGTTTAAAAAAAATGTAAATTTGTCTTGTCATAATTATATGGACACATCAATCCAAAGTGGATCATGCGCCCCAATATGGTATTTGACCTGTATTTCTTGAGAGCACTCATGCGTCAGTTGTGCATGCTATCTAACAAGAAGTGCAAGTACGATTGTGGTATATAAAAGTAAGCATCTGTCAGCATCAATTTCGACACTGAAGTACGTTTAATTCCGTAAAGTTATCTATACAACAACCCTCAAATACTCCAACGTGGATTCGAATCAGTGGCCTGGTGTGTGAATGGCATGTTTGTCTTTCTGGCAGAAAGGTTAGTTTTGTCGAAACGTTCAGCATCTATTCATATGATTACGTATATCATTTCTTCTCCGGAAATGGCACTGGGTTTATCGATGAAACTTATGGCATCCGAGTTCAGACCTCAACCATGAGATGTTCAGTCCCATCCTAACACTTGTCAGCGTACATCCATCTGTCAAGTTCACCAAAACTGACATTTTTGAACACTAGGGATTACCGTCATCTGTCAGTATCACGTCTCTCTGCCCACAGGTTATGTCATAAGCAATCAGGTATGAAATTCCCCTGAATGTTCTGCTAACCAGAAGTGACGTACTTTCTAACATTCTGTAAACGACTGTTCTAGGACAACTGATGCTCTGCTATTTGTCAATGTCGTTTACACTCAGTACGTCATTCGAGACTTTTTATAACTTTGCTGTTTGAGTTTAGGCTGCGCAAACTCTCCCCTGACCGCTTCGCCTTTTCGCACCATTAACAGCACTAAAAATTCGATGCGCTATTGATTTAGATCGTCCCGCCCGCTTTCCTGTATCTCGGTAGATGAATTGCATCTCAATGAACGCCTCAATTCACTTTGAACGGGTTTGACCGCATAATCATGAGGCACATGTGGACGACGGGACCTGAATGGTCAGTTACTGCGTTCCAGACGGCTCTTCGTTTGAAGCAGAAATTGTCCTAGAGCTCAAGTTTTTGAGGCATAATAAGGCTCCTGAACCAGACCTCCTCACTCATTCTCTTTTCGATTATGGTGGAGAGAGGTCGATATCGGATTTAACAAAACTCCTCCGGGCGATTTGGGAGGCTGAAGAGATACCTCGTGGTTGGTGCTTATCAACAGTAATACCCGTTTTTTAAAAAGGGGCCCGAAATCTATGCGACAACCACAGAGGCATCAGTTTGGTGCCTGTTGCATCCAAGTTACTCACTGACCTCATTTTAAATCGGCTCACTAAGCCCAGAGAAAGTCAGGTACGTGAGGAACAGGCAGGATTCTGATCCGGTCGAGGGTGGGTTGATCATATTTTTACCTTGCGACGGATCTTGGAACATCGGCACTGTTACGGACAATCGACGGTCTTGGTTCTTTTGTACCTGAAAGCTGATTGATTCCGTTTCAGTTGCTCGTAACGTTCTCCGGAACTGTCTTCTTCACAAGGGAGTACCAGGCAAATTCGTGATTCTGTTGAGATCACTGTATGCTTACTCTGCAAGCTGGGTGAGAGAGTACAGACAACTGTCTCGGCGTTCATCACTTCCAGTGGTGTTCGTCAAGGGTGTCCGATTTCCCCCTTCTAATTCAATTTTGTCATGGACAACATTCTGGGGGATGCGCTTAGGGAGTCTAGTGAACTTGGTGTTGAGCTTCTTTCTGGCGCCGGAGTATGCGGACGACATTGTCCTACTTACCCCCTCTGCCGAAAACATGCAGACCATGCTGAACAAGATGAGTGACCGGGCTGGTTTGTATGGGATGTGCTTCGCGTCTTCAAAGTGTAAAGTGTTGCTTCAAGACTGCAGCACTCCCACCTTCTCTGTTGCAGAAATCCACTCCAGACTGTGGGCAATTTCACATACTTGGGTAGCACTTTCTTGTCAGCCTGTAATATTGTTGATGAGATATCAGCGAGGATAGCAAAGGCAAGAGTAGTTGCTTTTAACAAAATGTGTCATCTGTGGTGTCTAAAAGACGTTCGGTTGTTGCTGGAAGGAAGAGTATATAATTTTTGTGTGCGTTCTATTTTGCTTTGTGATTCGGAAACGTGGCCTGTTCTCAACCAAGATATAACGAAACTCGGTGTGGTTGACCATCGTTGTCTCTGCCAATTAGCCCACATCAAGTGGACTGGTCGCATGAGCAATACCGCTGTTCGACAGCGCGTATGCGGGAACGTTCGGGATGTGCGATCGATTGGTCAACTAATCATGATGCACAGCTTGCCATGGTTGGGTCGATCACTCCATGTCATATAAGCGTCTACCGTACCGGGCATTATACTTTGAGACCACCAACAGTTGGATGAAACCACATGGTGGTCAAGCAACAGCGTGGTCACGAAATATGAAAACCCTGATTTTTCCATTGAGGAAAGTGGGTAGGTGTCGCCTGCCTGGCTAGGGTCCTCGTGATCACTCAAACCGCCGGTTAGAGACGCTGTCCGAGATGGTGATGTGTCTCAGTCAATGGTATACCTATATCCATACCATTTCTAGTTCTTCCGCTTTGTCTTCTCTCACTAATTTTAAACCCTAGTAGCGTTCTCCTCTAGGACATTCTACGTCATTGTTGAGGTGAGCGGCAGCTCGAGCCGCAGCATCTTTTGGTCAAGCTCATGACTGCTGTGATTATGATGGTGAATCATGAGGCACGACAATTTTGGTTCACTACACCTACTCTCATTTATTTAACTGTTGGAAATTGGCGTTCACTTCACACTGTGTGCTCTGTGTTATTAGGTACGTACAGTTTTTTTTTTTAAAAAAATGGTCTTCCTGTATATGGAAGCGAAATAGGCGATGACTTTTGATATCCGTGTACTTATGGGTCTGTTTCTCAATGGATGGTTGTTGTTCCACTAAATTCAGTCTAGAATCAAACTCGTAGTCACTCAGTGGTGCCAGACGCTCGACCCTCCTATCTGCGTGAGATTGTTCACGTGTGACGTGGCAGTGTTCTGCCTGTCTTTGTTAGCTTCACTTCCAAATTGCTATGCTGTGTTGGATGTGAAAACGGGAAGAAAGATTAGTGGTCACTTCAGTTGCTCTAGCGGTGCTGACAAGTCCCAACTAACAGGTTCGATTGTCATTCACGTTATCTCTGTCTAGTACCTTCAACCAGTCGATCTTTGAGTATAGGTGTGTGTGTATGTAGAAGTTAAACTTTGTAAATTCTTCTTCTCTTTCGCGTTGCACTCTGCACACTAGCAATACGTTCACCAGTTTTGTGTCACAGTTCAATTGAAAACCAGTTTTTGGATAGCTTTGGTCTCTCCTGAAACTAGCACTCAGTTTAGGGAAACACTTGTTGGTTACTTTTAAATTTAGTCAAACGCTCATCTGCTGAACGAATACTGTTTCACATTTCAGATTCGGCCCTCCGAATCCAATGTGGCCATTTGCCTCTTTTGCAACCAAATAATCATATTCTTCTCATTCACCCTGTCCTACCTTCTACCTTTTTCCCTATAGTCTCGAAATGCAAAACGCAGAGACGAACCAGGAGGATGGAACTGACTTTCTAGATCGAATTGCAATGGGTGAGGAGCACATTTATCAGACCGTGTATGCAGCTACTGTAGCTGACCAGCTTCGTTCACTGTCACCCGCACAACCAGACCAGGAAACACAGAATCGTGAGACTGACAACGATGAATTAGCTGCAGAGGAAGATGCCAAATTGTGCCGAAACGCATGGTTACTTGGGGTGAAACATGGTGCCAAACTTGCCGCAGAATTGTGCAGTTGTTATGGAATGGTATGCGAGCTGCTGCACCTGAGGTGAGTGTTCAGAAGAGGTAGCTACATGAATGACACTTAGTATCTAGATCCGCTCTTTTCTTTACAGATAGTCATGTCTTGGTTGCTTTTCAGTCCCACACCAAGCCAAGCGTTGAGATTCAAATAGGCTTGGTTCAATTTTGAATCACGTACATATCGAAAATACACCTTCACGATCAATACACATTGGTTGAATTAGCCGCCTTAAAAGAGGGGATTTGGTTACGTCGATGCTGTCTACCAGTTATGTTGCAGTGATTAATTTTTTCAAGCAAAATCATGGAGAACTATCCACGATGCTTATCTGGACTTACTACTTGGTGGAAGACTGGCTGTACCTGACTTCGTTGATAACAGTATGTCACTGTTTGACAACTTCCAAACAACACATAGCGTTGGACGCTATTTCCCACTCTGCTAAATGCGCTGTGCAATCTGAAGTTGGGAAGTGGTTCTACAAGACTACTGTGCTTATGTTGATTTAATGTTAGATAATGAAGTTAGGAAGGTTGTTGATCAATTTGTAGCGAAAAGGCGTCCAATAAACCACAATCTTTATTGTCCAACACGCTAGTTCACATTTTACGAGCGCGCTCGCGTTTATGAATCAGCAGTCCAGACCACAACACCTTCAGGTTTCCGTTCACGCGTCGTATGCACTTCGGCCCGGTTTACGTGTGCGATCGGCGCCTTCTATATGGGAGTTTTCCGCCTACCAATCTTCGTCTGTTGGTCCGATTTCGTTGAGCGATGGCTCATCCGGTCGCTCGTGTTGTCCTCCATCTATCCACAGTGGGCTTTGATCGTATTCCACGGCAGTGTCGAGATATTCCCGCAAGTGTTGGAATAATCACGCCTCGGATTTCGTCCTTCATTCTACTTTGCCTGCCATGTCTCGCCCGTTGGTCCGATCCGGTCGAACGATGACATCCGATTGCCCCCGTCGTCCGCCATCCGATGGTTGAGAGTTTGTCGACGTGCCTCCTCCCCCCGCGTTGGGGCTCTCCGCCGAGTGATTGAATACTCGCCCCTCCGGCCTGACAATCCACCACAAATTTACTTAAGTAGTTACATCGGTGGCCATGGAGATATGGGGAACGGAATAGCAACTCCTATCCCCGAGTCAAGGGCAGTATTTGCTAACATTGAACACCTCTGGCGACAGACTGATATCTCTCCGAAGTTTAAGGATAGCACGTATGAGGTGACTGCGAGATTCACATTACACTACAGTTGCAAAACCTTACTTCTCTGAGTAAATGACGTGAACTGTTCTTCAATATTTGATGTCTACTTCTGATTGTTGGCATCGTTAGACATCAACAGGTAATCAACGATAGAACTAGGAAACGGGCATTTGAGAGGGTGAATTACGTTAATTTGTATGCTCATTATTTTGCTTCTCTGATGTAGATGATTAGACCACTTACTATGGATGTCAGTTAGTCATCTACGATACGGATCGTTTTTGCCCGTGCCGTGGCTGATTGACATAAGATGCGAGTTGGACATGTGACTTGGCATTGAGAAATGAAGTCATCTGCGAGAGGGCCATCCGTTGTTAGTTGGATTCATCTCCTTGTCTAGAGCCGCCGTGACTCACAGAGTCGGTAGCCAGAGGGGAAATATCGACTGCTCGACTTTAATCATATGAGTGTTACAGTTTTCGGTTGATCTCTCTGTGTAGTGAGTCCAATTAGGAGCGCGGACAGTGAAAGTGAGGATGCGCTTTTGTCGATGATACCTTGCTTTCGCCCATGACTCGATTGTTTACAGAATTTAGGCATCCTGATAGTGGATGTTTGAGTTTTGATATGGATGCTTTCAATACTTACGTCTCATCCCTCCCTCTTCTTTGGCTTCCTGATTATATATATACGTTGGTTAAACAGTGGTGAGACGTTGAGATAATGCTGCTTGCAATTGTGTCGATAAAGAGCCGCAAAAATGTACAGAATGAGTAATTGTCATACTGTATGAACAAGGTTTTGTTATACTCATTAAGGTCGATAAATGTATCATCATTTCCACGTTCAACGTTCTTGTCGGGGAAGTTGCCAGTTCCCCGAAAACGTTGTGTGACCACAAGTGACAAAGTTCAGCTGTGAGTGACCTTTACCTTTGTCATGGTCGTGCGTGGCTCCGATCTTCACAATCGACCTACGCCCTCGTGACAACTGTTGTCATCCCGACTACACACCTAGACTGTATTGTCTAGACTTGTCTGGTCCATTCCCTTTGACCTTGTTTGTTGCTAGTCGCAAACCCTATAAATACGAACGGGTTTGTGACCATGGTCTTCGGATTGAGTGACATAAACTAGCTCTGTCCGGAGGCCAGTCTTTTCTCTGTGTTCGTTCGTTAGCCTCGAGTGGTTGGGTTGGCCGGGAAGATACGTATTATTCGTACATATTTCGTAGTCAGTCGTTCAGAACCGTTGAACATCTTTCCGTTATCTACCGTTTCACTAACCGTTATTCTATTGTCTGTTTACGCGCTCGTAGGCCGTATACCTCAAGATACAACAGTTCTTATAAGTTGCTATTGAACATAAAATGGAGGAGTTCATACGACTTCCGATAGCCTCATCAACGGTAGATTTTAAGCGAATATCACAACTCTAAATGGGTTAGAGTAGTTGCTTAGAAACATTGCGTTTGCTTTGTTTGTGCTAAGTTCAAAACTGTCGATGATGGACACTATTTAATCCACTTGCAGCTGAGTTACACCAAGTGATTTCAGATATGTCCAGCACTGTGATGTGTTGCACGGCTCACATGATTTCTAATAGGTACGACCAAATTTGCGCCTAAGTTGAACGACATTCGGTTTCAGCTTTTGTATCCAGTTAGGTTTTTCAACTTAACTGAAAAGTCCTCCTCATAGAGCCCTCGATTTGAATTAACAGGACAGTTATCGTGCCTCTCCTCGAGCTGATCAGGCAACTTGAGCAACTATGTCTGGACGATTAGATAAAATTTACCAGTTCCTATTGTGGTCTAACTGAAGCACTGACCACCATGAGTGCCCCTTGAGAACGTGAACTATGGCTCGGATTCAGATCGTGGCTGAGATACGCTCCGCTAATATGTTCTAACGAAAATAAACCTCGAGTCTAGTCCTCCTCTCTGACAGGGGCTAATAGTAGCGTCTGTCTGTAAGCTATCAGTTACGAGTGGTGTTCAGTTTGTAGCAACATATTCTCATCAGTAACAATCACACTGTCCAACCGTTTGTCGGTAACTTAGTAGGGTAGTAGGATAAAATCACCGAATTTTCTTTTTTAACCATAAAGATAAAACGAAGGTAAATGTAGTTCGTAGTCATGCGGTCTTATTAATTGCATTTTGCAATGTCTTTTTTATTATCTAAGCCATTGTATGTTCTTCAAACAGTATAGTAGCATTGATAAGGTTCCCTCGGGTCAAGTGATCTGGTGTGTTCCGTACCATGTGTTGTTTTCCGTATGAAATGTGATGTTTGGATATCTTTGGGTAATAAATAGTGCAGCAGTATACTTTACTTTAAATGATACCATGAAACATTCTTTTCCCGTCAAGAATTTCAATAAAGAAGTCAGTAGGCTGATATTGTACGGTTTATGTCCGGACAAATTTCGCTGCATCTTTACGAGTGCACACTACAGATCATTTAGATATCAGTGGGGAAACGAACAAGACACCAGAGAAAGTCAATTGTCAGAGTTCACAATCATTGTCACTACCAAGGTAGTGACAATCCTGCAAACAATTGTTTCTGAACACACAACACGGGTTTGAACTTTCGGATTGCAACAGCTTCAGTATAGCGCAGTGTTCGCCTGTGTAACGTTGAGTAGATAACACGAAATGCCGTTGTTGGTGTTGCGTCATTAGAATATGACGTGCGATTGATTATGCAGGCTCTCTGGTTCTATGCGCACTGTGACGTCATGTGCTTGCGTGACCTGTTTCTTGACCCACTTTGGGATGTGCTCCATGACCCTGGTTCTCAACTGGCGCTCAGTCCTGCCTATGTAGGATGCTCCGCATCTACATCAATATTCATAGATAACGTTGGATTTGGCTGACTCGAGCACCGGTTGTTTCACACAGGGAGTTGGAATCCGGAGTGTTCTGAACAGAATCACTGGGACCACTGCATTGTATGTTCTCGCGATAGAACTAACCAAACGACGGTGAATAACTTGGCATACGTCATCACCCTTAAAGGGAAGACGAAGAAATACCGGCTCTTTGGACACTGTGTCGGGTCGAATTCCTATATAAATGGGTTGCTTAAATCTTGTAATGAACTCCCTGTGTGAAACAACCGGTGCCCGAGTCAGCCATATCCGACGTGATCTGTGAATATCGATGTAAATGCGGAGCATCCTACATAGGCAGGACTGAGCTATTGTATTTAAATCCGCCCACATCTTGGCGAATTTCATGAAATCTAAAGGTTTTCTTTCCAGCTGAGGTAATTCCAACCCATTTTTTGACAAAAAATGTTAATCACACCCCCTTAGGTAGGCGCTAACCGACGATCCACCCGTTAGCATCCATTAACCTTAACAAACCTACTCTCAACTGACGTTTAGTTTCTTCCAAATCTTTGGCTGCATCCTATTTGTGTTCAATACTTTCAGATTCGAGTCTACAGTAGTACGAACTGCCTTCACTGAGTTTGTGATATACTGAATGTGACCTTCACTGCTTGGGTAGATGACAGATGTACTAGTGCCGTTGTCATAACACAATTTCTAAGCTTACTTACCAAAATCCAGATCATAGAGAGATACAATCATTTCTATCAAACTGTTTATAGAGGGCTTATGTTCAATCTTCGTCATCTGATCACCGTTTGCTAGCTATCTTATTTCGCTTCAGATAGCGCTGGTTGCAGTGTGTATGTTTCGGAGTCTGTTATCTTTCCTGTATTGAGTGCATAATTCTGTTTCGTCCAAATATCAGTTTAAAGGAGTCTATCAGCTTCCGTGCATGGTGTTCGTGCTGCAAACAACCGTGGGTTTATAAAGACAGCTCAAGGCATGATCCCATCTTCCGAATTGACGTCTTGGTAGTTTGTCGTGGTCTTCTCACTGCTCACTACATCCCGCTAATAAACTATACATTCATAACGATTGCTAGAGTCGATTGTGTCTATCCACTAAACTTGGCCGCTTGCATTAATGATTTGTGTTCCGGCTCCGTTATTTGTTGGCGATTAGCCGGGATTCCCTCTGGCCCATCTAATGATTCTCAACTATGGCTGGTGACTAAGTTTATGGTAAACTCATTGCCACATTCATCACAGTAACTTATCAGTTTGAGCTTCAAACTCATGCTCACCATTTGTAGTTTAATGCTCGGACACTCTTGTTTGATCACACAAGTGTGTTGTAGTAACAACAGCTCATATCACGAACAGTTATCGCAAGTCGATTTAAATCTACCGTCACTCACAGTTGATCGCAACGTTCGACTTCTTATAGACCGTTCAACCAACCCCTTTCGAAGAGCACTCTAGTAACACCTATCCTTCTCACAGCCGACATTTGAATTTTGGCCAAATCACCTTGAAGTGACCGTGTTGACCACCTTGCGGTTGACCTCACATGTATGTCAATCCTAAGTCCGAGTGACGTAATCGCACTGAACACACCTCGTTGAGGTTTAGCCTCTGTGGGTAACTGAAAATCGGCGTGACCACGTTTTTGGCATCGGTTTGTTTGACTTTTGTTGTCTTTTAATCCATATGGCCCAAAATGACACGTGTTGGCTTCTCTGAAAGTCAGTCGTGAGAAAAGTGGTGTGGCACTGTTCTTCATAACAAATTCGGACGCTTTTTTTTACTAAGTTGGCTTAAAGCTAACAACGGGAGAAAAGGTTGAATTAGTGTTTGACTTCACAGCTAATCACCGAAAGCATTCACTAAATGCTTTGATTAAAGACATGGTAAACTACGACCACTAGCTTCGCCAAATTTGAGTCTTTTGGCTTCCAAATTCCATCAAGATTGGCTCTGCTGTCAGTCAGACTGTAAGCACTCGGTTTTGATCGATCAGGAGTATCACGTTTATCAGTCATTATGAACGACTAATGTTGTTTTAAGAGTTTTTTTGTTATTTGAAAAGCACCAGTGAATAGGTTCGTCGTCGTGTCCAGCTTTGGGCCATGCTAGCGGGCACTACGGTTCGGATTGCTGTCGGTACTGAAGATAACTCACGAAGTACCAGACTGGTAAATAACCTCAAACTTATAAAGAGAAGAAGTTAGAAAAAACGAAATAAAACAATTGGGTCTCATGGAAAACAAGGTTCAACAGGTTTACAGATACAGGCTCGCTATTGACTGCTACGCACCGCCATATCCGAGAGTGTTGTGAATGATCTTGAACTCCTCAACCAGGTTGACTGAACGTACCAACCTTACCCAGGGCTACGGTCAAGGCTTTCATAGCTTGCATCCATGTCATTGCCTGACAGCTTTATGGTTTCTTCTAACCATCAGCATCCACACTAAAAAATGCAGTCTGGTAGATCCTCTGTCAGCATACGGAGTATGTGGCCCGATCAACTAAACTGTGCGTTTTCACTATCTCGGTTAGCAGTTGCGAACTCGTACATTTCTCATGTACGCGCCGATGGACTATCACACTGTACACATTCAACCCATTTGCTACATGCTAATTGGTGGGTTTAGTGGCAATCGAATATCGATGGTCTACATGCATCTTCGCACGAATGGCTTGGGCCTGTGACCCAGAGAACAAAACTGAGCGCACCCACGCATTATAAACTCTGCCTTTAATCGATAAATGGACGTCTCGGCAGCGCCACAGATGACGGAGATTGGCGAAGGCTCTAAGTGTTTCCACTTTCTTCGTGACCACCTCGCCAACAATAGTACAAGCTGACAGGATGAAACTACCTAGGAGGATGAAGTGATCAACAGTCTCCGGCCTGCCTGCAATGACATAGGCAGGGTCAGTACTAGCCCACTCTTGTAAAAACTACGTTTTGAAGGCATAAAGACCGTAACCTACGGACCAGGCATATCATTTAACCGATTCAGCATGGTCTACATGTTCTTTACAGAATAAGTAAGTGAAGCAATGTTGTCCGCATTCTCAGTATCAGTCATTCTTAAGATGTACTTCACGAAGACTCTTCTGCAATGGTGACAGTCCTAGGGAGCATGCCGGGTAATTGAGTTAATGGCAGCCGTTAATTCCAAAAGTGCCACGACCGTTGGATGAGAATGGGGGTTTGGATATTCCAATGTCAGGTGAGAATACGATCGATACACATGCGACCAGGCTGGAAACCTGTGTGCTCTTCTGTTACCTGTGTTTCAGAAGCCACAAGTCCAGACCTGGGGCTTTATCATCTTCCAATATTCTAAGTTCCACAGCCACTTCGGTTTCTGACGGAGTATCGTTGGGAATGCATAGCTAACCACACTACCTCCGCCGTCCACAGCTGACTGAGCTGGCTTAGTTCAGCTGAACTGTTCATCAAAGTACTCAGCCTGGTTGTCAGGTCAGCGTGACAGACGTAAATTCGTGAACCATCTTTTTCACATATAATCTCACTAACACTGTCGACAGTCAGTGCAACCACGAATTAGGGAGAACGGAACTAGATTGGTCTGCTCGAAGAAATGAGCCTTACGGTCCTTACGCAGACTCTTCATGAGTTTGCTTTTCAGTCCACGGCGGTCTTTGTTGTATTCGAAGTTAGAGAGGGTCAGTCGACGTTCGTGCATTATTGTGGCTCACTCGGTTTAGCTGTTACTGCTGTTTGATAGACATTTCATGTATTGTTGTCGATCGGTTTCTAACTGAGTACTTAATGTTTATGAATATGTGCCCTCTGATTAGACGATAAGTAGACACGAACAATGGCATAATCTGAGCCAATCTGGTTACTCCAGAGTGGGCTGGAATCTTTAATGGAATGGCGCCAAGGATAGCTGATGACGGTATGGCTGATTTGCGTCCGTGGTTGAGTTACACAAGGTGGTCTCCGTGTCACATAACACACATCAAATTCCGTACTCGAGAGAAGGTAATTAGGAGCAGAGGATGAATAGGGTGAAAATGAGTGAACTGGTCTATCAGGGCAACTGTCACTTCCGATACTTCCTGATCGTTTATGCCGCGGAAAGGGCTTGGCTTGGGATGCCCCATTCCAAGTCTCTGGCTTAAAAGTCTGGCCCGCGAAACAACAGGAGATAGGATTTTCTTGGAGTACCCCACCCGGAGCCATTGACTCAACATTGTGGCTCATTTGGCAGTAAGAAGTTTATCTAGCTCGAGGGCGTAATTAATGAGAAATTACTGCCTGATTTTAAACATCGCTGCATGCAGTGGACGTATCCGAAAGTACGTCAGTCTTTTGAATGATACCAAACGTTTTTCGACTGTAAGGGTTAATACGCCGGCGGTCAGGGTCGACTGTTGGACGATGGGATTGCTCTTTGTTTGTGGGTACCTCTTCTAACCCCTTTCTTTCTTAATCGGAAGGCAGCAGTGTCGCAACTACAAAAATAGTTTTGCTGTATGCCCATAAGATTGTGCCTCATTACCTAGGCTCTCCTGCACCGTCAGTGAGCGTAATTACTCGTTTGAATGTTCCCAGTGAACCTGTCTGTCTGCCTGGAAAGACCGAAATCCTGATCAGCATAGCCCTCTGGATCGGTGCAGTGCATAAGTCTGACCACCACGTCAAAGTAGCATGATAAGAGTAAGAGGTCAAGATAGCTGGGGTATCAAGATCTCCGTCTGGAGATGACCCAACTACAGGCCGACAGACTATCGCGTGTCTCACGCAATCAGCTTACTTGATGCAGGTCAACTGGCAGAAACAACGGCGATCGAATAGCAATAGCTTTTATGTCTCCTTTAAACGAATTGGCCAGGTTTCCAAACGGTGAGACCGTTGGCGGTGTCAAGGCCAAAACGTTGTTCAACTCTGATGAGGATTGGATGAGAACCTATTTGGAACTATAGAGTCATGTTCAATCGGATTCAACGTGCATACTCGACAGTTTGCATAACCTTGGTTATCACGTTTTAATTGACGTTAGCAGTGCAGAACCAAGACATGTTACGATTTGTTAACATTTCGTTTACTGTTGTCGGTCGCACATGTAAAACATGCGAGTTGTGTGCGACAGGCAGTCGGAGAAAGACAGAGTATGAACACGCATCAACACACGTCATCAACACCAAGGCAACCCGATAGGTTGCTTCAGCTAATTTTGTGCACATAGCACCAGCTGGTGAGTTCTGATCAATATGGCTTCGCTAAAGACCAGCAGTTTCGGGTCCTCATTACGTGAAAAAAATTTCTGCACTGATGAAGTTAATAGAGGGAACTCAGTGTTTCAAATTGACATTACATATTGTTCAGAATTCGTTCACAAGTTAGTAGGAGATGGTTCTGTAGTAAAACTGCAGATAGGTTGTCAGCCCCATCGATTGTAATCCCGATTACTTCGAGTTTTCCTATGCGGGTTTGAGCAGTCTGTTACACGTGATGCACCTTGTTGCGGGTAGCGAACGGTTTACGGTTCAAACGTTCGAAAATTGACTATTTATTTTGTTGATAGACCTCCGCTGATTTCGTTGCCAGATAACTGTGGGTGCTGATGTCGTGGGTAGACACGTTTAAATTAGTGACTGATTTGAAAAATACGGAGCCGTGTAAGACAAGATGTGACGAACAGGGATTTCCAATTATTCTTCGTAAAGTTATTGCACTTACAGAGTTCATGCTGCGCTTGTATATGAGAGACCAAAAAATACTTGGACACGTGCGAATATGTTCGATCGTCTAAGAGCGAATCGTTGTGAAGTGGTCCGTGTTCTGTATGTCTGTTACTTAACCAAATGTGGGTCTGTGGCGTGATCCTATGTATGACGAGTTTGAAGGTCTTAAGCTTTTGTGAATTTCTTCTAGCACCGCAAACTCAGGACTCTGTAATGGAATGGCAGTCGATTCGACTGTGGCTAACATAAACCGTTGGAATGTTTTAGGATGATTCGATGGATGTTTGTAGATAATACACTGAACACCCGATTTTTATGTGATGATTGGGTTTCATCAAGTGTGAGATTATGGCACCATTATTTGCATTTTCAGTCTCACCACCAGACCTTGTGGGATAATTTTGCTTGGTTGTTTTAAATAAACAAGTGGTTGCACGACCTATGTATTTCACTGTACAAAATCAGGGGAACCAATACGCGGACAAATGTTTCCTTTCAGACCCGCGTTCAACGTGATCCTAGTTACGAATCAGCCTTGTAGCGTAGCCTTTGAGATCGTTCGCTTGACTGTGTCATCAAGGCGGTTACTAACTGATTCCTGTCACTCATGTATTTATGTTGTTACATTCTGAAATGATTACTTAGACCGCATACTTGTGATGTAACAAGGTCAAAAGTGATTTGCAAGGTGATTACTAGATTAAGGCGCAGATTCATGTCTCGATTTTGAGCATGTGACAAACGAAATTACAGGTGATCTGACTGATTCCAAAGGTCAAGGCCTGATAGTGCAATTGCGTTCGGCAAAGACGATGCAAAAAACTCAGCAGTTTATGGTCTCTCTGATAGTTGATTCACTTCCGACTAGCCTCGGAATAAGTAACAGAATGCAATTGGTATTTTAAGCACACGTCCAGGCTGGCCCGCAGTCGGTAATTTTAACACTAGAAGGACGAGGACATCAATATCTCAACAATAACGGAAATAGTCATTCTGGCTTATTTGCAAATATGCATTTCGAGAACGACAAAAAAACGTATTGACCTTGGGCTTTCGACGTATGTTAGTATAGGTGCGTTTTATAATTGTAAATGCTTCCAGCAGTGACGTACCGCATGGGCAGTATCCAACTCTCGGGTTAATGTCTACCTGCTGAGTACTTGTAATACTTTACAGAGGATAAACCTTTTCCCCAAGTTGGAAACTGCCTGTTATCCAACGTTCACAATAGTGTACGTCATAAGACGTGCAACTTGCCCTTGCTATCTGAAACCAGAATTTTTGTTTGATCAGTCAAACAGTGTCAATACTTCATAACGAGTAAGTAATAACGGTGAATAAGCGAACACAGAGTTAAATGGCGAGAAACAATTGTCCATGTGGAGGACACGTTTTGATAATGCTAGTGACTACTAACCATATCAAAGTGGAAAGCCAGTGACCCCTTCGTGTCATCATCATCATCATTACAGCCATGAGCCTGACCATAAGGTATTGTGGCTCGGACCGCCGCTCACCTCAACAGTGACGTGGAATATCCTAAAAGAAAACGTTACTAAGAAGGCTGAAAATTATTAAAAGAAGACTAATCGAAAGAACTAGAAATGGTATGGATACAGGTACGCCATTGACTGCGACACATCGCCATTTCGGATAGCGTCTCTAACCAGCGATTTGAGGGATCACGAAGACCCCAGCCAGGCAGGCGACACCTACCCACTTTGCCCAATGGAGCAGTCAGAGTCTTCATATTTTGTGACCACGTTGTTGCTTGACTACCACGTGGTTTTACCCGATTGTTGGTGGCCTCAGCATATAATGCCCGGTACGGTAAAAGATCAGATGACATACGGAGTACGTGACCCAACCATCGCAAGCTGTGTACCGTGATTAACTGACCAATTGATCGCGCATCCCGGACATTCCGGAATACGCGCCGGCGAACGGCCACACTGTTCACGCGATCAGTCCGCTTTATATGGGCTGAGCCTATAATTAATTGGACTCAACAACTGACATACCCAGAGGTAACGATGATGCCTTTCACAAAGTTTCAAATGCACGATCGAAAACAATCGGTTCTCCCGTTTTCAATCTACTCCGGTTTTCAGGCACGGTCATTTGATATGATGCTCCTGCCTCAAACTGACTCCCGTTATTCGAACAGCACCCACTCGTGGTTCGTTCATTATCGGCTGCATATGAACTTCGTGATGTACAGAAAGCCCCCTCATCCTTGTCGACGATTCTGTCCTTGAGAATTCTTCTCCAGACGACGTGCCTCGCGGAACACGTGGAATACAAGAGACTGAAGCCATTGAAGATCAACTGCATGGCTTCTTTAATGACTCAACGTGAACATAACTCTGACTTTCTCACTGTGACACCCGCGCCTGCCGTTGCCGCACTTCACCTGTCTACTCGTGCACGCGTGTGTGTCCCGCTCTCCTTCACCTTGACCCCGAACGATCCAATCATGTTACTCACACAATCGATTGGTTGACTATTTGTCTTATCTATGTCTCATCGTTAATATGACTCATTCTCTCGTGTTCGATAAAGCTACACGCCATTGCCGTCACGTGTTCTTATTCTACTCTGGTCTGACTACGTGTCAGAGCTCGCAGTTTAACGTGCATTCCAGATTGTAACACTCACATTGTAACTCACACACTTGAGAACCGGTAATGTTATTTATCGAACCTTCCCCATTCGACGTAATTTCTGGATCACGTCGAATTTCTCTTCAACCAGCCTACTTTTACTTCAGTACACAGACGTGCGTTTCTGTTCCATGTAAGATGCAACTGTGATAGACCATCAGATCGGCTAGGCCATCATCACATGTACCGACTCACTCGAGGTAACTTGCATCTCATTGTCAAAAACGTTAATGTCGAAGCATTGAACGACCAAAATTATTTTATGCAAATGCCCCCATAGCATGCTGTTGTTCCATTATTACATCCATCATTTTACGACATTTCGCTGTCAACCGCTTTTGGTTTTCCAGCTGAGGACAGTAATGATTGCGCGAAAATGGTGGTTTAGAAAAATCACGACACACCGATCGATTGTCATACAAGTTATCCGCAGCCTATAAGCAGTCTGCTCAAAATGACAATCGCATGGCATGTGAACAGAACCATTGAAAATATTTTCATTTCAGTGAATGCCGTGGATTCACCAATCATCTCCGTTCTCAGGTTTATTGTACATTGTAATTGCTCGTCCGATTGCTCCATAAATGAATTGACTAAATAAGCATGCTTTCAAAATATGTTTTTAACAATCGGAAGAATCTTCTACTTCAGAAATGCTTTGATAGTATGACCTCGCACTAGAACCCAGCTAGATGTCTCAAACCTCTCAAATCGTTTTGAGCTCCCTTTTTTCTAGTAATTTCTGTTTCGCTTTCATGGACAGCTTTTTGCTGGGCTTTCCTGTAATCTTCCTTCATTCCCTCCACATTAGTTCATATGGTTATTGTTACGACCCCACCTGATAGAGAAAAGACAAGAGCAAACGCAAGACCGCGAGCAGTATCTCTATCACGAACGAACGCAACGATATTGTAAGCGGTACGAAAACCAGAGCTCAAAAACCGGAACGCAGATCTCGCAACGTAGAACCCCCCCCCAACAAGTAAAGAAAAAGACGGCCTTCAAACGAGCTTTATTTACTGCTCAGCCAGAAAGCGAAATAGCGGTTCACAGCAACTCTATTTATAGAGCTGTGGTGGCCTTAGACCTAGGTCGCCGAATGGACCAATCAGGAGCGAGCACAGCTTCTCGGGTGTTCGAGAATTCTGACGGGCGTTCAAATTCCCGGAAAATGAAGGAATCCATTTTCCATGCATACAGGACTGATTTATTGGAAAATGTACCTTTTCCCAACAGTTATGTACCCAGCGTTTATGGTGCATCCATCACTAGTCGAATCTCTGATCGAGCTCGACGTTCTACCAGCTTTTTGTGTTCACTTATGCTGTTTTGTCGTTCACGTTCTAACCGCCGCAAGCTTCAGAGTTTTTTATACTCAACCTCATACACTTTGGTGTCTCCGATTTTCCACAATCCCACCACAGTGTCCATTTCGAGTAGTGTTGTATGAATGTAGTTATGGACCCTTCATCTATGTAGAGGTTCACGCTTGTTTCCGACCTATTTTCTGTTACGTTTTATTGTGAATTTAAAAATCATGTGTCAGTTTCTAGCCTGTTTACTTTATCGTGAGCATAGTGATAGATTTGGTAACGTAAGTTTTTTATGGGTGAGTTTACCCGTAGGATGCACTTGGTTCTGTCATCCCCCACTGAGTGGTGTTTGTCAAGGAAAACAAGTGAGGAGAGGAATCTCACTAGTACAGTCAATCACAGATTTCGAGATGTGTGGTAATAATACCATCTTAGTACAAGTCATCTTCCTGTGGTAACGAACGTTTTCCAGTGTTACAACGTCCAGTTGCTATTCGTTTCCGACTGAATTTACGTGTTCGTGAGTTTTCTTGTAAGCTGCTTTCGGTGTCTGAACGTCATTAAACTTCTGAATGTAAATAACTTTAAAATTCTGCTTGACTAAAAATGATCTCTTCATTCTCACTTTCTGTTTGGTTGCATATCGCAGGCGAGTCGATTTTAACGAACACAAGTCTGTATTCGTTTGGCTTGCTAGTCGTTTCCCGTTCTCGTTCACTAACATCTAACCATTAAATTCACGTTAATCGTACGACGTTAGCGCCTGAGAACTCTGGATCATCTTTCGTTGTCCTGTGCACTTTTGGATACGTCACGTGAATGACAGCTGGTGAGGTTAATTTGTTATTCCGATGTACTAAGTGAATTTATTTACACTTCGTTCTTTCTAAACCCCAGTTGTGGTGAACGGTCAGCTGTTCGGTTGCTTTAATATAAATCGAACATCGCTCATGATTGATCGCAGCTATCGCATTCCCATAGACTTTCCAGTCGGCTCCTTTCGAAAAGAAGCACTAGAGTCTAATTTCGCCCTTATTACAGCTCGTCAGTAGTGCATATCTTTATCACGACCGGGACTAGAACTTCGGCCACGCTTTCATTAGGAAACCATGTTGACCACTGCGCCATTGACCTCACATTAGGCGGGACAGAATCACCACATATGAACGTTCAACCATTTTCGCCTGTGAGTAATGCTCTGATTGCCGAATTGCTTCAAGAGGAGACACGGTTACTGTTCTGTTAACTCCAATCGATGACCCCTGGACTAGGACTTCTCTTCAAGTTGCAGTCACTGAAATCATTAACTTGTTGAAAGAAAGCGGTTGAGCGTTCACATATGATAATTCGGTCGTGCGTAATGTGAGGTCGATGTTCCTCATATTGGTAACACTGGACACGATTCCATTTCGATTAATTTGGATCAATTACCTGACAGGACAGAGTAGGTAGCTGTTGGATTCAGCGAACTTCACCACATATTGGTCAAAATATTTTGTAAAGATTGGGCGATGTTGGCTTTACTGATCACGTGAGACCGAAACCTATCCTCCTATGACCATGAATGAGTTCGTTATCGCTAGGGCTCACTGGCTTTGATGGCGGATCCTAAAGATTTGAACCCTAATTGGCGCAGGTATTTCCACCTAGTCTTTGATTGTATCCTATTAATATGTTTTACATTGCTTTTGAGTTGAATGTATTATCTGCTTATCTTCATCACAGGATTGCTATAATTTCGAAAAATGTTACAAGCTTCTCATCACAATTTTGCGCATACGAATCGACTCTTGTTAGACATAGTATGTGGAAACCATGATTTTCGTTCACGATTACTTGGAATGCATATGACAGTCCGATTGTGCAGTTCACTGGCTTTGATTTTTTGTATGGCCAATAGAAAAAACCTGTTTATCGTTCTTTCATTTATCTTATTGATTCAGCGAGGATCCAGCACGCCATCTTAACACAAGTTCATCCAGTTCTTCTTCAAGTCACATCAAGCGTGATTCAACTGTTCTCAAGATTGCCAAGGATCTTCATAAATTACTTATCAGTTGTCCAGGTTTGCTTTCGCTAGATGCCAACAATATTCCCTTATCTGTGAATTTCAATCAAGATACATTTGAACAGTCGATGGCTTCTGTTCGAAGCAAAGTCAAACACTTGAATAGTCTTTTGCATCTGCATCTGGTTGACGAAGCAATGAGTGTTTTGAGTTTTTGACTAAAAATGTACAATAATGTGTGGAACTGTGTTACAACTTGTAAACCACGAATTATAATTTTGTTGCTTATCATGTATCTTGTGCAAACTCACACGGTTGGTGGCATCCGGGACGGATTAGCCTGTCACAGTGACCGAAGCCAAAGGACGACTGTGCTTTAAACCAACACTCCAACTGGCTTGCGCTGCACCACCTGTGGTTTCACTCATACACCACGTATCTGGTGTAAACCCGAAGGAATAAGACCAGTGGGTGTGTGAGTGAGGCCTTTGTGTCCAGCTGGCCAATGCTGGTTAACCAATTGAATGGCTAGCAGGATAAGGAAACCCTTATCTCTCGGAAAATAAACAGTGAGAGAGACTGCAATGGTAAGATCTATACCAGGGAGAAAGATGTGTGAAATGTAATACAAGAAGTATTTCAGTATATGAGTGCATGCTAGTGCATTCCATAGAGGATAAAGTTGAAAAACAAAACTCAAAGTTGAACTACGAAAAGATCAAGCGAACGATTCATCATTCAATACACCAACAAAGCCTAAGAAAAGAATAGGTAGAAGATCACAGACACCCAAGTTTCTGAAAAGAGGAGCAGATTAGTTGTCAAACGACCATGGTCTTGGTCGATGCAATCATTAACAAAAACAGAACGGACATGCTGATAAGACTTACCTGAGCCTAGCGTACTCGTTGTCTCTTCGCCGACGGTGCACTATAAGTACGCTGGTGACTTACTACGTCAAGGCGGTCAGCGCATTCGCGGCCACACACATCGCAACGCCATATAGTCATGTTACCACGACCTATGGCACCGATGGTTTCCTTTGCGTACCGCACGCTTTCGTTCTCGGCCGCGCAATAACTGCTCGTTTAACTCGCGGACGCCCGTCCGAATCGTATTCTTCCGATTCAACGCCATCTTACCAACATCTAAAATCAATTTTACGACTTGAAAGACTTACTTGCACAGTAAACTCACACACAGAGAAGGGATTCGTCCAATTTCGCGTTTTTCCCGCTTTTATAAATGTCCTAACTTTCATTGTGTAGTCTGTTGATACTTTTCTACAGAAAATTATCCAAACGGTTGCCACGTATGATTGATCGATTCCATCCTGCACGTATTCGTTAATTATTCTGAGTGCATCGGAAACCGTGTCACTGTCTGAAATAGAATTCCGTTCGATTCGGTCCCCACTCTACAGCTCACCGTAGCGTGGTGGTGGTGGATGTGCAAACACAACTCAGTCATTCTATCGGTTGTTTCGATGAATAGATTTTTCGTTTGGGGCAACTTATTAAAGTATGTACAGAAGTGGACAGTCTGAGTGCTCATCCTGTCAAGCCGGTGCATTGTTGGAGAACCTGTCTAATCTCCTGTGGAACACAACAAATTGCATCCACCGGTCTAACCCAACTTTCTAGTTTATCTGTTTTTCGAAAATTAACTTGAAATGTGGGACCGGTGGTAAACTGTTACACGATGTGACCGGAATTATTATACTGGACCTTTACAATTTCATGTTGTGAATGAGTATGGTCGTATGAGTGAATACAATAATACGCATGTAAAACAGTATATCCATCACTCCTGTTGACACGACTCAAGTTTTATTTGTTGGAGAGAAAGAAAGACTATAAACTCATTTTAAAAAAGATATAACCACATGATAAGTATGACCTCCGCCTAGTTTGACAACAAATTGTTTCCGTTTTCGATAGGGGCGATCATTTCACTGACTGATATGATTCATGTACCCGTCGCTATAATTAAAGGGAAATTGTTGTGAGTGAATTTTTTTAGAGGTAAATTAAAACTTGAGATTGTTTATGCACCTTGAACTGCAGTTAAAATTCATGGGCATTTATGGGATAATTGAATCCAGCTATCTACACAAAACTAGACAGTATATTCCCTCAAAATAAGGATATAAAGACCTACCACAAGCCAAATTTCTCAGGACTGAAGACAACTTAGCATGGTTGGACGGCCTGGCTCCCTGACTACACTAGGCCTAGATAATCGCTGGCAGCTTATCGTGGAGGATATCTCCAATAAGGTGTCCCTGGTCTAGTAGAAAACCTAGAGACCTACGGGGTAGAACTGAACGTTTGATGACATTGAAACGTTCAGCCTGGAACAAGTACTAGTTGAAACAAACTGAACTTGCGTTTGTTGACTATGTCATATGGTGGAGTCGTACCACGGTTGCTATCAGAAAGGACCGATTTTGCTATCAACACGATCTTGCCAAATAACCGAAGGTGAGTCCTAAGCTTTTCTACAACGACGTTGTAGCACACACAAAGTAAAGTTGTCATTTGGCACCTCCAAACCTCTGGTGGTTTTACCAATACAGATGTAGGGGCGGTCAACACTCTGGGTAAACAGTACATAAGTATACGTAACTGTGAATCACGAACGAATTTTGTGCGCACAGGCGGCAACTTGACTGAATTACTTCAGATTTCATTATCGCATGTCAGAGTCAAATTGGAGAATCTAATAACCTACAAATCACCCGGTCCAGACTTAGTATCACCTGACGTCTTGAAAAGCTCCGTCACAGTATTAGCAGTACCGCTTACAGTACTTTTTAATCGCTGCTTGTTAACTGGCCGTTTATCAAAAGCCTGAAGGCGGTTCACAATCCCACCTATCTTCAAAGGTGAGGCGCACACGACTCAGCAAACTGTCGACCAGCAACGTTGCTTTCAGTGGCCTCTAAAGTAATGGAGAGCTTATTAGACACTCTGTGAGCTAAGGTTGAAGATTTCCAGCTCATCACCAAGGAACAACATGACTTTTGTCAAGGATACTCATGCATCACGAAGCTGCTGATTGCCTGTAATGTTTGGACGAAGGCTGCAGACGCAGGATTGGCCATAGACGTGGTTCGACGACTTTTTCAAGGCTTTTGACATTTCATTTTGCCGCAGAGGCACACTAGTCAAGAACTTCACGAGGGTTTAGTCACCTGTCTAGAGGAATATTTGAGTGAAGATAGTTTCAACGTCAAGGTGAATAGATAGTTGCCAGATTGGTTCCCAAACAGCAGTGGCGTTCCGTAAGGATCAATCTTAGGACCCCTGTTATTCTTTTTTTCGTTCTTGAACTACCCAGTATAGTCAAATAGCCGATGTTGCTCTACACCGATGACACGAAACTCTGGCGGGTTCGAGAGTACCCGGAGGGTGCGGTGACTTTACAGAACGATTTGAACTGTCCAAACCAGTGGTCCATAGAAAATAATTTGCCGTTCGGTGCCAACAAGTGTAAAGTCATACACTTCCACCACCAAAATTGTACGGGCTATTATGTTGGCGACATATAGTTGCTCTTGTCAGCGTGCAAAAGAGACCTAGGGACCATAGTGATAGATAATTCGAGTCTTTCTACAAATTCTACTGCTATGGCTAGGAATACACAATTAACCCCCGAACTTTCTAGGAAGAATTTGTGAAGTGTCTCCGACTGTGTTCGTCCCCATAATATGTCCATACCTAGAAACAAGCATACAGACCTGTCGTTCTTATGTTCAGAAAGATTTAGCACTTATTGAAAATTTTCGTAGATGGGCCATTACAAAAATTGTGGGGTTCAGAAAAATCTGGCATTCAGAATGATTGGCAGAATTAGGTCAGTTCCAAATTGATTACAAACATCTTAGAAGAGACCTAATTCTCACCTACAAAATACTTCACACCCCGAGTCATCTTTTGTTACATCTGCTCCAACCAAATAAGGATAAATGTTTGAAAGGTCACTCGCTGAAACTGAGTGATGGAATAGGCAGATCACAGTTAGAGTCCGTTCACACTGGAACCCACTGCCCAACACTATGTTCACAGCTGATTCTGTTGAGAGTTCCAAAATATTACTCAATCGGTATATACGTCAGAGACAACCTGAACTTCAAGTTTCCTAACCGTCACTCAGGCACAATTCCACAGACCATTAAATGCGTTTGTCTGATTGAATGCTGTTTCAGTGTTCTTTGTTGAAGTTGACTTTTGTTTCGTTCTTTCCACTTTTTCTTTATACCCATAAACCATTCAACACGACTTCATACCGACCATCAGAAAGACAGGAACGCACAAACAAAGATCTTTCTTTCTTTTGTAATAACCTATGAATCTACAAAAGAATACAGACAGGCCATATGTAGTCCATGTAGACCGGTCTAGCTCACATCTTTGTTGCATATGTAAAATAGAACCTGTGACTAATGGTTGCTCTCACTGTTCTCTGGCAGTGGTGCATTGAAGACGTCATGCTAGTATGATAACTTTCGAAAGAAATATACAGCTTATGGTGTATTGCAATCATTTTAGCGATACCTTTCAGAGTATCGAGTTGATGACAAACGCTTATAGAAATAATCGTATCAGAAAGCAATAGACTGAATTTTGTTCGATGTAAGTCATGAGTTATAGTCAGGAACTGCCAGAGCGATTTTGTTATTTCGTTTCAGTGTTTCTCTGCATCGATTGGGTGCTTTTCTGATGTTCATTCCAAAGCAACCACCAATTCAGCCATCGAAATGTACATCTGAGCATTTTTATATGCTTGACAAGTCACAATACCCATGGGGTTGAGATCCGTACCTTAGAACACCTGGTCCAAACCTTCATTCTCTCGAAAATGTAACCACACTATCTTGATGCGTGACGTGTGAACCCTGATGGTTTTGCTTGGAAGGTACAATCAACTGCCAGTTCATAGAAAGAAAGCACAACAGAACGTGTTTCAGTGTCTGACTTGTCGGTTTGACCGACATTTTAGATGGCCAGTTAATACTTTCTACGAATGTTCCCCTTCGTCACATGGTTGATTATTTATGTGAGTTTATCTCTAATCAAGACTGTGATAAAGGTGTTCCACCTGAATACCTTAAAGATCTCGTTTTAGTATGGATAGAAAACATTAGTTTCCATTTTGATGGAATTACATACAAACAAATAAACGAAGTTGATATAGGTCATCCGTTAGGCCCAACACTAGCTGGCGTCTTCTCAAAAATAACTGAACGACAAGTCCCGGACTGTGTAGTGGAATGGTTGTTGTACAAACGACAGGTTGATGGTACCTTGATCTTTGTTGATACTCGAGTTGATTCGTTTTTTGACGCACTTAATGATATTCATTCCAATCTATCTTTACCTCACGACGGTGAATCCAACAACAGTTTGGCTGCTTTGGATGAATTGTCATTAGATATGCGTTACAACGTTCAGTCCACCATAAAGCAACAAAAGGTGTTCAATATCTTCAGTTTTTCAGCTTTGCTCTTTTGCAAACAAACTTCGTTTGGTCAGAACAGTTTCAAAGAGCCCGGCGTATTTACACCCTTGACAAATTGCAAACAGAACACGAGTTTGCTTAAGTACCGTGAATTTGCCAGATACAGTCATGAGAAGAAACGCGAAGCGAAACAGTGCACTAAAAACGAGCTTGTTTGCTACGCGTTTCTTCCCAGAATAGGAGTTACTGAGAAAAACTATTAACAAATGAACACCTCAAGAAATTTGTCCAGATGAATGGGTGTACTGAACCCACGTTTACGACTCAAAAGTAGGATATTCTCCTGTTTTTGCCATTGTGAGGTGACCGTCTGATCAACGATATCATACACAAATCAAAGTCTGATCTGCCTCCAACATATACGGCTGCGCAATTGTTCATAGTTCATACCACTAGAGAGTTAGGGCTCTAGTCGCAAAAGTAGTTCGTCACACTTTTATGTCTCATATTGTTTACCAGTTCCCTTGTAGTTACAATGTCGTTTACAAAGGCAGAACAGACCGACAACCATCACAAAAACCGCCGAACACTTCCCGAAATGGTTGAAACAGTTAATGACAAACCAGTGTGAGCTTAGTGAACTGATTGCTCGGAATCAAACGTCATCAAGCACTAATCACATTGTAGCGAAAGGGAGTTCAATAAAGCACATTCTTTATTGTTCAACACGCTAGTTCACATGCTACGCGCGCGCTCGCGTTTGCGTCAGAATTCTAGTCCACAACACCCCGAGGTTTCCGCTCACGCGTCGTGTGCACTTCGGCCCGGTTTACGTGTGTGATCGGCGCCTTCTATCCGGAGGTTTTCGGCCTGCCAATCTTCGTCCTTTAGTCCGATTCCGTTGAGCGATGGCTCATTTGGTCGCTCGTGTTGTCCTCCATCTATCCACTGTCAGCTTTGACTGTCCTCCACCACTGTGTCGAGATATTCTCCCGATTGGTAGAATAATCGAACCTCCGATTTGGTTGTCCATCCTATTTTGCGTGCCATGTCTCGCTCGTTGGTCCGATCCGATTGAGCGATGACTCATCCGATTGCCTCTGTTGTCTTCCATCCGATTGTTGAAGGTTTGTGGACGTGCCTCCTCCGCGTTGAGGCATTCCGCCGAGGGTTTGGATACTCGCCCTTCCGGCCTGACAATCCACCACCATATCATGACAACAGGTCATCCAGTTGACCCAGTATACGCTATACTATGCTGTTGCACAATCAAAGCCTGAAATTACTGGGAGCGTTGCTTGTCAGAATTCACCAGATGATGTTATGTGCACCACGGCAACCTATCAGGCAACCATGGTTTTTATTATGTAATACGTGATATATTTATAGGCCTGTCTACTACCTGTTCGTCCTTATCTGTATGGTGCTTATAACTGGTATTTTTTACGATTGTGACTACTGAGATTACACGAACTATTAACATAGTGCAATATATATCTACTTTCTGCTCTGATGCGATCGGAAAGCACCTGTCGTTAGCACGTTGGCTGAAACATACTCCCTTCATCTAAGTGGTACTCTAATGACATCCCGACGCTATAACGCTGTCCAGCAAATCGGTCCGCCAACTGTTCCACTGACCGACTGATTACTTATCTCCGGCTCTTTAGGAACCAGACGATCGCGTGATCGACTAGGAATTTGGTCGAACTATTTGCCATCCCTTCAACCAATCAGTTTCAGCGCAGTCGAAGCTTAGGTGTACTACAGTTGGATCTTCTATAGCTCAACAGATCTTCCGGGTTAGTCATCAGCAGCATGGCTTCAGTACCATTTCAAAAACTGGATTTTGTCGAAGCGTACTTTCTGTCTACTTTAGGATCGTATGGACAAAACACTATAGTGTTTCAAACATGAATCTGGCATAACGGGGGTAGCCGCACACATTTATGGGGGGTTATGGTAGGCTAAACACAATGAGTTGCTGGTAAAAGTATTCAGAGAAGAAACATATAACAAACAAGTTCGTTTTCAGTGTCTTATCATCAGGTTAAATGTAACATCGGTGCAACAAAAGAAATTGGTTATTAATGTCACCTTGATTCGATTCATAAGGCCCAGTTGCATAACATCATCAGTTATATGGTTTGTGAAAATGTCAGAATGTTTACGTTATAGAACTGTCACGGGTATGAATGCACGATTGCAGGAGGTTAATTGTTCTGAGTGGGCACTTTGGACGCATAATGGGGAGGTGAGTGTCACCGAATCACATTGGCCTCTGTGATTGTTTGTGTGGAATCTTTGACCTGCCTCGAGTGTGCTCGACGTACTCGACAGATCGACTTGACTCGACCAAATGCACAGCAGCTGCAAGTGAAAGTTCCCATCGATATTCCAGTTAGTCATATTCGGTGGTGTCCCGGATGCATGCTGGCAGTCTCGAGGGGTAAGTTATATTAGCTTGTTGGATATAAACAAACGAAACGGTAAATATAAAAACATGCAAAAGGAACAGGCTGCAAATCTTTCAGATGGGGTCGCAAAATTGAAATGGAAGTAACTTGAACACGTAACTGAGGTAGGAAACAGGATGGCTTTATTAATAATTACGCTGTCTTTTCGTTATGCCTTCGGTAAAACTATCGCCCATTGAAGTACGGCGAAATAACATCGAACTTTGTCCACAGCTTACAGTTTATCCCACTGACAAGCTGCTCCTGACAGGCGTTTCAAGTGAGCGTGATTTGGAGAAATTTTTCTTATTCTGTGATTCCGTCTGAGCATTTTTTCAAAGCTTCGTCTGTCAGATATACAGATAGGTTTCTCTTTTGCCCTAAAGGTATGAAACCTTCGAAATGTTCATACTGCTATGTTTAGATTGTCTGTGTGATTCAGGCTCTAAGCCTAAATGGATATTTTTATGGGCAGAGTTGAAGTGCTACAGTACTCCAATAAGGCTTTTTAACCCATCTGGTGTACAATTAATATCGTCTAGATAACGTTTATAACGAATGACTAAGTCTACGTGGTCAATCACTGAAGTATTTTTGGACTTTGCTCTAAAACCAGCAGTCAGGAATGGTCATAGCTGTATGAGCAGCGATATAGCAGCCGCTTTGGCTTCCACACTAGCATTCTCATGCTGGTGCCGTTGCTGTCAATATACTAGCCCAGAAGCTCCAGACAATTCATAGGAATTTAAGGGATTAGGAAAAACGGTGAATGCCTGTGTACATCTGAAATTGAATTGGACAGTTTAGAAAGAGACAAATAGGAATATTGATTAAGTTTCAGACAGTCAGCATTAGATAGACTGCGACAAAAAGTCGGGAGAAAACGGGATAACGACCCGGCCAACTACCTGTCAGGCGTACAACACTCGGACTGAAACATACAAAAGACGACAGCAGGCTATTAGTAGTTCCACTGATGTGTAAAAATGCTCAGTCAGAAATGGTTGCAGCAACTGTCACATCAGGACAGTGACAATGGAAAATCAGCCCCGAGAATTAAGCAGCACCTAACAATAGGTCACCAAAATTGTTTGTGTTTCTGCATGTTGCAAATCTTCAGTTCACCACTGTAATTCACTGTGTACTAACCGAACAAAGTGAGACTAACAGGTTATCTTTTACAAAACGTATCACTGCGAACGTCAAGGATTTGTTTTAATCTACGAGTATGTCTGTAGATCAGCCTACTGGAGGGCGTTGGAAGCGTGCTAGCAAGAATTCTCCTAAACTGGCTAAATGCCGAATATTTGGGGACCAACATTCCTTAAGAACAACAGTGTGGATTTTGGGCGAGTCGCAAAACGGTCGATATTGTGTTCGCTGATCGACACGTCTACCAAGAGTGCTATGAATGCAAACAGCGCTGTATGCCCTCTTTGGGGAGTTCACCAAGTGTTGTGATCCAAGAACGCGGATGGAATAAGGGATGTTTATTCGACAAAGCAACACATGGTTTAAGCGCATAAAGAGGACCACAAACAAAAACACTCATTGGCATACAATACTCGGTCAAGACTGTCCCGGTTGCCACAGACGTCAGATGTAGCAAGGACCATACTGAGCGATGCTACACTCCGATATTTCTTCTTGCATTCTTCCTGTGGCTACTTCAATGTCAACATCCAAACCCTGGTGCACACCACTGAACAACAGTCGTGTGAAATGTATCGTACGATCACTCAACCTCACTACACGCCTCCCCCGCAATGATTGTTCCAGATGCACCAAAGCCGTTCAGGTTCTCTTCGCTCTCTTCACGATCTGCGAACTGGCCCCGGGGACGTCGCTGCTCCTGGCGTACACTCTCTTCTGCTCGTGGTGTCGCACCATTTTCGAAGCTGGCTTCCGTGCAAGCGATGTTGATTCACATCATTCTTGATCAGATACACCGGACCACCGCGATACACTACCACATAAGGTCCTCTCCACCTCGCCAGGAACTTCCTCGATCCTGGTTCTGTTGCGCCTGGACTCCGCCTGTCTCTGTATTTCACCCTCGAACCAATTTCAAACGCCGCATTACTATCAGACAAGCTTGCGGTTGACTGCTCATTAGAAACTTCTTGTGCATTCGTCAAGTTTTGGTTGGCCACTCCCCGAACTTCTGCTACTTCACGCATTCTCATCTGCTTGTCTCCTCATAAACCAATCTCCTGATCCACTGGCAGGCGTGATACGCACCCGTACATCAGCTCGAACGGCGATTTATTCGTTGTTCCTTGAGGCGAACAGCGGTGGGCCAACAGAATCAGTGGTAGTGTTTCTTCCCAGCTCCCTCTTTTCGCAGCCAACAATCCCTTGATTGTGTGATCGATTCGTTCCGTCAGTCCATTTGATTGAGGATGGTATGGCGTCGTGAGAATTCTCCTGATTCCCAAACGATTCAAGCAGTTCCGAATCTCTTCACTTTCGAAGCAGGGACCTTGGTCAATCAATATACTTCAAGGTATTCCATGATATGCCACGATGTGTTCCATTACCGCCCTGCATACAGTGCTTGCACGCTGATCGGGTATGGCGGCATCTTCGATCCATCATGTGAAGTGTTCCGTCATCACTATGATGTATTGATTCCCAGATGTGATTACTGGGAAGGGACCCATCACGTCCAGCGACCATAATTCCCCAATCTACGTGACCGGAAATGATTGTGTAGGATACTGATTGGGGCAGTTGGACCTCTTCAGCAGTTGACAATGCTGGTACGCAAGTACTTAATTGTTAACGTCCTTCTTCATTCCCGGTCAACATGCCATTTGCCTCAGCATCTCATAAGTTCGATGACATCCTGTATGAGACAACTGATGACATTCCTTCACAATCGCCTCTCTCAACCTCGTCGGTATAACGGGCACGCTCATTCCATCCCGCAGTGGGCGCATTAAAATTCCCGCAATATTCAACCGCAATTCCGACCAGTGCGTTCTGAACGATGTCACCTCCGGAATTTCCTCGTTCTCTCGTGGTTGTTCTCCCGATAGAATTTGATCAATCATCATTCGGATTGTCGAGTTCGCCCTCAGCGCTACCTGTAACCTCCCGAAGTCATTCTCCAGTTCAATGCTGTTCACTCCGATCACGTCCTTGTGTACTTCATCCATGTGCTGCGTTCGGGAAAATAGTTCTCTCTTCCAGCTACATGGCCAATTGTGAAGTCTTACTCCTGCAATCGCAATGCTTGCCTCGGGGATCCTTCGCCGATTTAATCCCCTCCAACGGCTTGTGATCAATCTCCACATGGAAACGTCGGCCGAGCGAACACGGTCTCCATTTTTCCAATGCCCACACGGTCGCCAAACACTCCTTCTCTGTCGTTGAGTAATTTCGTTCAGCAGGAGATAATACTCGACTAGCATATTCCACAATACCGCCCTCCTGCTTCAGAACAGCTCCGATACCCACATCGATCGCATCCGTCGCAACAACGAACCTCCGCCCAGTCACCGGCAACTTCACGGTCAACTGTCCCTCCTTCATCAATTGTTGGATCGCGACGAACGCTTGATTGGCCTTATCTGTCCAGTGGAATTTGCAATTCTTCTTCAGAATTTCGTACAACGGGTTGGCCAATTCAATGGCGTTCTTGGTGAAACAACTATTGAACCCGACACGACCAAGAAACTGTCGCAACGTCCGCTTCGATGTCGGCACCAGAATGGCCTCGATCGTAAGCAGTTTTTCGGGAATTGGTTGGGCCTCACCGTGACCCACCTTGTGACCGAGTAGTATTACCGTTCGTTTCGCCAGTTGACACTTTGAACTGTTGATTCGTTGGTCGGATTGTTCAATCTTCTTCAACACATTTGCAACGTGTTCGCTATGCTATGTATCATTCCTGCTGTAAATGATGATATCATCTCCATAGACAACATTATTGTTCATTCCCTCCAGCACCTTCAACATCAGTCGTCTGAA